>PYXC01000135.1:335000-337500 GCA_015244755.2 Tenualosa ilisha | reverse complement strand
GTCAAAAATGTTTTCTCCCGCTGGAAAATCTGTTTGTGATCTGTAAAGCCCTGTGTTTTTCTGTCTGAGTGACTTAGCGAAGATCTGGTTAACAAACGTTTAGCGGACGATTCCCAATTTCATTTTTCATTTAGTCAGAGCCCAAGGGCAAAGTCCCAGATCCTGTTGTGTCTCTCCGTGTCTGCTCTTCTGGGTTGGACCTGCTGATGACCCCACCGATTACACTGGGAGAGACACAGAGACACATGTGCACACACACTTATACACATATACACACATGTGTGTGCACACACACAGACATTCAGATGTGCAGATGTAGACATGCATCCACCCACCCACACACACACACACACACACACACACATTCAGATGTGCACATGGACACATGCATGCATGCACGCACACACACACACACACACACACCACTTTCACAGACAGACAGAGAGAGAGACCATGCTCTATTTATGTGTACCCTTCCAAGTACTCTGTTTTCTTTCACAGTGGGCAAGTGTATTTGAATATCTGCGTGCAAATGTGTGTGTGCGTGCGTGTGTATATATATGTGGTGTGTGGTGATCCTTTCGCAGTAAAAATCTGTTCATCTCATTTTTCGTGCCTCTCCAATGTGAATATGAGACTGGCATGACACACCGGGTGAGTGAGTGTGTGTGTGTGTGTATGTCTGTGTGAGAGTGAGAGAGAGAAGACCTGAGTTAGCTGAAATTCCTTCTGTTCTCATTTTCTACTTTCCGTCAGGCTCAGCGTGAGACCAGGGGGAAAAATGATGTTCGACGTAATGCATTTTATTTTGCTCGGTATTAATAATTGGCGGTTTAAGGCTCTCTTTCTCTCTCTCTCCCTACTCTCTCTCTTTCTCACACTCTCCTCCCCCCTCCGTCTCCCTTTCCCTTCCTCGCTCCCTCCTTCATCTTCTCCGCCTTCCCTCCCCCCTTCTCCCTTGCGCCTTCCTCTACGCTCTGCACCCTCCACCCCACCCCACCCCCAACTCCCAACTTGCGCTTATGTGGTAGCGTGCGGTTGACCATTAGCCAAAGAGACAAGTGCAAAGCCGCGAGCGGCGGCCAAACAGGCTCTCTGCTGAAATTGCCCGGGACAGTCACAATTACCCTGTGGCCAACCAAAGCATTTCCTGGGTTAGCGCGAGTGACGCGCGCGGCCTTTGCTGTGGTGACAGGGGGGGTGTCATTAGGGCTTGTTTTACTGCAACCCAGGAACGTGCTGTCAAGCCACATCCACGGCACGGCAAGCGTCGGCACTGCAGCCGGGCTGCGGACACACAACACACACAACACACACACACACACACACACACACACACACACACACACACAAGCATGCACATGCACACACATCTCATTTGCATGAGGGCACACAAACTGCCTTTTTTCCTCTTTCACCATCTCTCCTTTTTTTTTTTTTTTTTTTTTTTTTTAAGAAATTAAAAATGCCACCGGTTTGCCAAGAGGGCACGCGTGCGTGCCAGGAGTGCTCCACCACTGCGGAGTGGTGCCCAGCAGAGCAGGGCAGAGCAGAGCAGAGCAGGGCGGGTGTGGTGCCATGTGGTGTGGTGTGTTGTGGTGTGGTGTGGTGGCTGAACTTGTTGCGCTCCGTGAGGTGTGGACAGCGCAAAACAGGTAAACATGGGGGGGGGTGAAGGAGCGGGGGCCCAGCCGCGCTTTTAAAACATTGTAAAACCCCCCCCCCCCCAAACCAAACCCAAACCTCCACCCCAACCTCCTCCTCTTCTTCCACCTCCCTCTCCACCTCTGCTCGTTCCTGGCTTACAGGAATCAGACGCGCGGCCCGTGCTCTAGCCAAAGCACACCTGGGCAGCAGCCACCGATCCACTGCTGGGAATGGAGGTCTATTTACTGAGTCCATGCCCCTGGGCAGGTGCTGCAGTCGGCCCGTAAAAAAAAAAAAAAATGAGGAGAGAAGGACAGAGGGAGGGAAAGAAGGAGAGAGAGAGAGAGTGGGGGAGTGAGAGAGAGAGAGAGAGTGAGATGGATAAAAGTAAAGAGAGAGTGTGTGTTTTCTGTGTGTGTGGGGGAGAAATGGAAGGGGAGAGGGGCGGGTTTGAGATGAAGTGATACAATATGATTTAACAGAGGGAGGGGGGTGCATTTAGAGACGGGGAAAGAAAGAGGGATTTGTATGTGGAGAGAGGAGGAAAGAGAGAGAGAGAGAGAGAGAGAGAGAGAGAGAGAGAGGGTGGGATGGTGGTTTTTTTATGAGTGACAGGGGATGGACAGCGGCAGCCAGGCGTAATTGATAATTGGTTTGTGTGGCAGACGAGGAGGTGGTGGAGGTGGTTCTTTGGTAGAGGGCTAGGTGGGAGCTCAGGGCTCTCCAGAGAGGTTCGTCATAGAAACACAAATACGAGCGCTCCCCCCCCCCTTAATGTCTTTATTAGAACCAAACGCCGGAGGAGGCACGCGATTGACGCACAGCAGCAACGGCAGCAGCGCAGGGCCCACAG
>PYXC01000135.1:315000-330000 GCA_015244755.2 Tenualosa ilisha | reverse complement strand
TGTGCCTACGAATTAAACAGCAAGTGAGTGTGACAGTGACAGACTGGTATAGCCTGCATGTTAGTGCTACTTCTTTAAGTCTGATTGTTGCTTTTGGAAAACAGTGGGACTGTGAGGCTGTTTTATGCTGTAAAAAAAAAAAAAAAACTCCTATTAAATGGGAACACCACAGTGTTACCTCTGACTGGAGTTCGGCTCATTCCACAGCTATGGGCCTTCAGTGAAAGCTCCTCGCGCTGCCAACAGCGCCGGCCAACACCGAAAAACCTGGAGTCGAAGAGCGATGAGGGAAGCCTCCCAGCAACAACGGAGTACACACACACTCTCCACAGAAACATGTGTACAGCTATCTGCACACACACAGCCACACACACTTATCATCGGCTATCAGCACCTCACTTATCAAAACCTTCAGCAGACTCTATCAGCCCAGAAAGATAGCTCTCCTTTCTTTGCCTTGATGTAGCTGCCTCGGCCTCCATCTTTTTATTACTCTTTCTTTTCCCTTTCTTTTTTTTTTTTTTTTTTGGTTATCTCTTCTCTGACATTCCAGAACTCTGTCACGTTCCATATTCTGGTACAGGTCTATGACTCCACTACATTCCTCGACTGCGCCCCGATTCCAGGAGTCTGTCACATTCCATATTTTTGTCACTTTCTAAAATTCTGCAACATTCCGGAATTCTGCCGGGCTCCATATTCCTGTCACATTCTATATTTCTGTCCCGTTCCATAATTCTGTCAGGCTGCGCTTCAAGTCTGTCTGCGGAAAGAAAATGGAGGACTGACACAGAATAGAGGTGTGTTTGTGTGTGTCTGTGTGTGTAGGGGGAAGGAGGGAGAGTGATGGAGGAGGTGTCATCAGAAAAAAAGGAGAGAACCCTCCATCTTTTTCCATCCTGTCTTCAAGTTTTCCTCTCAGAAATAACAAAGGGCACGCAAACTGTGGCAGGTGAAGCGCGTTGATTTAGAGTGAGAGACGCTGAGAGAAATGCAGCAACGAAAATTCACTCACACACGTACAAAAAAGGCAAAAAAGAGAGTGAGTGAACATATGACAGCAAAAAAAAGAAAGACAGAAAAGAGAGAGAGAAAAAGAGAGCATAGAAAGACACCACAGAAATCTCCCTCTGCCTCTGTGGGACAAAAGGTTAGAGTACGCCAGCATAGGTGTCAGGTGATGTGTGACAAGCTAAATTAAAGATGACATAATGCTGGGGATCCAGCAACACATGGGGCCTAGAGAGTATGGAGGGATGAGAAGAGGAAAGGGGGTGGGGTGAATGTATGGATGTGTGTGTGTGTGTGTGTGTGTGTGTGTGTGTGTGTATTTTGGGAGGGAGCGAGGTGGCTGGGGGTTGCAGGCTAAGCTGTGCTGAACTGGGCCAGGCTAGGCCACAGCCATGCTGGGCAGCAGGAGGCTACCCCGTGGCCTCCACTCCTCCAGATGGTACGCGTTAGCGAGCCATGCTAATGAAACGCAGGCTGACGTCAGGCCCACACCCACCCCATTGTTATGCTCCTTAATTTGTTATAATATTTGTCTTACAAACCAGGGCTTTGCAACCAAGTGGTAGAGGAGAGAGAACGAAAGGGAAGGCTTGGCTTTAGTCTAAGCGGAGGGGAGAATGAGGTGGGCTTTTTTATATAGGGGGAGTAAGCCCACTCCTTTGTAGAGAGAGGTGCGGAATCAGGGCTGAGGAAGGAACTACATTAACAGCATCGAGTGTGGGTGGGGTGAGGATTGGGGAGCAAGCCCTCCAACAGGGAGATTTTAGCACAGAGCCCTCTGTATTAGCCGTTAGCCACTACGTGCAAACAGAGGCAAAGGAGAGATTTAGTTTCACTGCAAACAGGACGGATGCAGGTTTATGCCAAGGCTCCTGTGGGACCAAGAAGAGAGTCCGGAAGCTTCTTTTGGCTTGTGGCAGTGACTTTGTTTGGGAAGATGTGAATCAAGCTCCAGTGGTTGGCCTACATGTTATCATTCTGGGGCTCCTATTTCAATAAATCCCTACCTCTTTAACTTTATCATTGTTGTTTTTTTTCATTAGTGTTTTTTTTTTTTACTGACTTTTGTAAATATATTTCTTTCTCTCTCTCTCTCTCTCTCTCTTTCTCTCTCTCCTCCTTCCACTCCCACTGAAGTACTCCCAACTTCATTCATCGACTATACAGACAGGCCTTCCCGAAATAGTCTCATTGGACCAGGCGAAAGAATGCTTTTGTTTTTCCAAAAAGCAATGTGCTGTAATTGACTACCACCTGGGCAGCTGGCAGAGGGAAGAGAGGGAGAGTGGGAAAGGAAGAAAGAGAAGGAGAGGGAGAGAGAGAGAGAGAAAGAGGGGAGGAAGGAGTGAGGAATGGAGTCAGTGAGGGACAAATTCATTTTAGACAAAGATGAAGATGAGTACGGAGCAAGAATCAACAAAAGCTCCCAAAAAGAACAAACGAAGGGAAGGAACCTGCATTTGGAGGAGGAGGAGGAGAATGAGGAGAGTCTGGAAAGTTTGAGAGTGATTTTTATGTCTTCCTCTCGCCTTTCTCACTCCCTCTGTCTCCCTAACATGTCAAATTGTAAGGTGCTTTATTGGCGTGAGTAATGATCGGAGGTGTTGCCAGGGTAATTACATAGCACATTAAAGACTTTCATAAACATTACAGTTCCTCTTCAGCCTGGTGGTACAGCGGGAGAGAGAGAGAGAGAGAGTTTGCAGGGAGCCCAGTGCGAAGGGGGCAGAACAAGATGGATGGAGAGGAGGGCAGAGCGAAACAGGGGAGAGGAGATGATGGGAGGTCGAGAGATGAGGAGAGGAGACCAAGGAGGGAGAGCTATTAAAACATGTACCTACATGAAACAAGCAGGAGGAATAGGAGGAGAAGAAGGAGAAGAAGAAGAAGAAGAAGAAAAGTCAAGGGGAAAAAATCAACATCGGATTGGGATCCAATGCAAACCACATCTGTTTTTCACATCAGCAGACGTGCATAGAGCATGGAACGCAAAACGTGTGCACTGACCTCATACACTATATATACACAAACCCCTGAACACAGAAGCCATGCAGATGCCACATTACATACCACACATTTGCACCAGTTCACCCATTGAGCACTTGGGAAGATTTACTAACAAAGGCCTCTGCATCGAGTGTAGTGTAAAACCAATAGCATGGCCCCATGGCGCAAGGCAAATACCACAAGCAATTGTAGATCATGTTAATGGTTTCGCATGGGCTGACACCATACAGCCATACTGAAGGATTTAATGCACAAAGCTCTCTTAAGTTTGTCTCTACACACACTCAGATATTCCAGAGTGGAAAATGACTAGTGTCTTTATGACAGGGATGACAATGGAGGTGTCTTGTGAGGTTAGGTCTCTTGCCCAAGAAAAACGAGCTGAACAGCATGATTGATGCGAGTGAAATCTGGAAAGCAATTCAATATCCTGTCTTGGACGTGCCAATGGATTACTATCTTCCATTTGATGGGAAGAAAGAGTTGTATGTTAGAAGTTGAACAAAAGATCACTGAATACTGACATAGATAGAGAAACATAATATGTTACAATTGGAGCAAATGTGAATAGTTCCGGTCTGCATCACAATTTAAACTTTCTAAACTTTTCAATGATCTCAGCGTATGAGGGCTCAACTCTGGTCTGCATGAAGGGGGATTTTCCCCCCTTTCCCTTGCAAAAATAGAACACGGAACACGGAACGAACGTTTGTGCCTCTCACTTGGCTTTTACCCTCTCTGGTTGAACGGAGCAAGAGACTTGTACCTTCTCTACAATACTGTTGGAGGACACCAGTATTTCTCTCTATATAAGCACGTAGATTAGGCCATACATGGAAAATCCTACTCAACACGTTATGAAGTGGCTTAGGCTGGCTGCCAATGTTGGAATTGTCACTTAGCTTCTCGCATTTTTGAACACAGTCAAAGGGAAGAAAAGCGAAGTGAGAAACTTTAAGTTATCCCTGATCCCAGCAGTCCCGCTGTGGCTCCAAGACAGCTGTGACGGATTCTAAACATGGAACGAGAACTCGCTCTCTGCAGATTAATCTTCGCAAGAAAAAGGTCCCGGCAATCCGCCACCAACATCGCCGCTAATAAAAACAATATTTTATTTCTTATTCTTTCTCTCCCTCTCCCCCCTCGGCTGCTCCTTCATCTTATCAAACACAAACGAACAGTCACACACTTTTAACACATATACACACGTCGATCGCTAATTAATTCCTGATCTCGCTGCGCGCAGCTGTCCGCGATCTCATCTGCCAGAACTATACAAGTGGCTAGCAGGTTCCCATTTCAAAGCGAGGGGGGAGGCTGAGCGCATACCGCCGCTCAAATGTTCACCGTTTCGTCGGGGATCAGTCATCAAAGCCCCTTAATAATGTGTCTCACACACTTACACTTTGGGGGACTGGTTTAGATTTAACAGATTTTATTGATAAAAGGGATTTTATTGCAGATAACGACTTTATGATGAGATGTGACTATCTGGTTCAACAGTCGTTTTATCAAGAGCAGCCCTAATGAAAACCATCGCTCTTTCTCTCGTCCAGAGCAGGGGAGTGTGTCAGGCAGGCTGGCCAAGCATCTGCAGCCCACAGACAACCTCTGGAGGCCCTGCTTTCAGAGAGTGCCCACAGCCTCCATGAACCAGTGCAGGCCCCAGACATGATGCACCACACCGCAGTTGCCTCACAGCAGCAGGCCCCTGCCAGAATCACTATGCGCCAGTGGTATGGGCCTGTTTCAGAACCCTTTCCCAGCCTTGCCTTTACCGGTGCACAGTCAGTTCACAGCACTTCTAAATCCGTCCACCCGCCTACTCCCCTCCAAACACCCCATCCAGGCACCTAGGTCCACAGATCCCACCCCCCAACCCCACCCCATTCGCCCAAACCAATAATCTTTACCGCAGTCCTAAATCCATCACCCCTAAACCACGGCACCCTCTTGAGCTACAGTCTTGAGCTACTTGCCCAGACCAATACCCCACAAGAGCAGGCCCAAATCCTTTTGCCCTAACCACAGGCACCCCTCCCTCCCTCCTTCTCCCTCTCTCTCTCTCCCTCTCTCTCCCTCTCTCTCTCCCTCTCCCTCTTTCTCTCTCTGCCTCCCTCCCACCTTTCCAGCTGCAGGTCTTAAGTCCGGCGCTTTAACCATGCTGACCTTCAGTTAAGCTGAGAGTGCCCTGACGTAATGACAGCACGCTCAGGGATTTGGCAGGGCCGAGATGAAGGGGTGGACCAGTTCACACAAAAGCGCTGTGGGGCCTTTGTTGCCTGAGCCCAGTATTGACCAGGGCTGATCGATGTTAATTGCGGGACAGAATGGCGGTATTGAACCGGCTTTGGAAGAGCCTGCAGGGCTGAACGCCTCTTTTTTTTCCCCCTCTGTCTCCCCGAGCGCACAGACGCCTCACTGCAGCCAAAGACAGCAAGAGTCAGACTCAACAATCCACACCTCTGCCGATACAATTGAAGGGAGGGCAGCCGAAAGAAAGGCAGGAGAGAGACAGAGGCAAGGAAAAGGGGAGAGAGAGAGCGAAAGAGAGGGAGGGAGGGAGAAAAGGAGAAGGAGGAGGAGAAGAAAGAGTAGACTGAGAGAGAAAGATTAGAGATAATATGTTCAAAGAAAGAGAAGGAGAAAGGGAGAAAATTTTGTGTGCATGCTAGCATGTGTGTCTGTCTCTCTCTCTCTCTCTGTGTGTGTGTGTGTGTGTGTGTGTGTGTGTGTATGTGTGTGTGTGTTTTAGATGTCTTTTGCCAAGAATCAATAGGCAGGAGCTGCAAAAGCAAAGACATGGGCAATCAATACACCGGCCACAAACACTGCAAAGAAAGGGAAGAAGATAAAAAAAGACAAGGGTAAAAAATTAAAGTGTGTGTGTGCATGAGTGTGTGTGCGTGTGTGTGTGTGCACACGTGTGTGTGTGTGTGTGTGTGTGTGTGCACATGTGTGTATGTGTGTGTGTGGGGAGGGGGGTTAAAGGGGTTAAGGGAAGTGGTGGGATGGAACAACAGACCCAATACAAAAAAATGGATCTAGAACACATAAAGAGTAAACTCTGCTCCGTTTAAAATTAGATCACAGTTTAGCAGGGTTGCTTCAGGCAATCAGCCTTCAGGCATTCATTCAATGGGTCCGACACCTACTCACTCAGAAATACATAGGCTCAATGTTTCCCCAATGCGGGCACAGAAAACAACACTTCACAATGGCCTGAGGTGATGTTAATGTGGATTAACACGTCAAATTGGTTGTAATCTGCTAAATTTTTTTATAATGATTAAATACTCAAATAAAACTCATTACTTCTCACATGCAAATGCAGCCTGGGATTATACAAATTAATATGGGCTGTACATAGCACTTGCCGTATTCTAACAGGACAGCTACAAATCACAGCCTATGGGTTTTTTCCATATGGGTAAAGCTGAGGAACAAGATGTGCATAAACTGTAATCACTTTGGCTTGAATGGCAAATTAGGCCTAGTTGTCTAGGACTTGACAAGATAGCCGTGCTTTGATATGGCAACCTGCTTCCACTTGACCACACAATGTTTTCAGTGGTCTCTGCCTGCAGCCTCAGCAGTGGCTATTTGCTCTGGTGATTTATGTGGGTCCGCTCAGCCTCTTCCTTCCCTACTCTTTCCCCATGTCATTCTTAAACAAACACCATCTCTCTATGTGCCGGCACAAGATTTGTTTTTTATGGGGTGGGAAAGGTCAGTCTCAGAACAGTTTGAGTCACCATGTGGAGACTGACCCTAGAGCCCACTGGCAGGTCTCAGATCAGCCTGTAACAACAAGACTTTACTCCAGGCAGGCAGGGCAGTGTCATTTTGGGTGGAGGAATGGAAAGGAAAGTGAGGAGGCCAGATCTCTGACTAACTACTGTCCTTCTTTGATACCACTGCCCCCCCCCCCCAACCAGGCAAACACAGAGAGAGAGAGCGAGAAAAGAGCAAGTGTGTGTGTGTGTGTGTGTGTGAGAGAGAGAGAGAGAGAGAGAGAGAGGCTTCTCTTTATGTCACTAACAGACAAATACCTATTAAAGCATTCTCAAACACAGTAAAGTAAGCTGCCTGGCGTTTCAAAAATGTGTGTCTGTGTCTGTGTGTGTGTGTGTGTGTGTGTGTGGTGTGTGTGTGTGAGGAGAGAGCATGGGGCGGGGGTGGGGTACACTGGAGAGGGATAGCGAGTGTTGGCTTGGCTGACCGTCTGCGGTTCTGTCGCGGTAAGGGGGGTGGGAGGGTTGGGAGCGCAGAGCGGGCGTTGCTGCCGAATTCCCTGAGAAATGTTCGTTTTGGACCCGTCCCTATGCTTACATACCTCCCTCCCGCTTTTAAGCGAACTGTCTCCCGTTCCTTCCACTCTCCCCTCTTGAGTTTGGAGTTATGAAACGCAGAGTCAAAATACATCACTTTCAAAAAGCATTTACCTCGCGCTCCGATGATGTGAAGTCCGTAACCCCCTTTCACGGCTTGTCTAGTTGTAACAGTGTGCGGTGAAGTTAAGGACTGGAATGGTAACCCTCCCCCTATTCCCTTAAAACGAACTAACAAAGTCAGGAATCCGTCGCGTCTTTCTTCCATTATCCCAGGTGACGTTCACTATTAGAACTCTCTCGCGTTCTCACTCACTCAGTCTGAACACACACACACACACACACACACACCTTGCTACGCTGGACAACTGCGCGCAAATGGCCATAGCACACTGTGACATTTGGCTACTGTTTTTTCTTTTTTCGCTGAAGTGGTCGGTCGGTGTGTCAAGAGTGACTGATTAAATCTTGTTTGTATCCAACGCGTCAGTGTGTGGTGGTGGTTTATGCATGAGAGAGGGAGAGAGAGACTTGAGGAAACAGAGGGACAAGGGTAGAGAGAAAGGGGGTTGGGGAGGGAGGGGTGGATTGATCTGCCGCTGTTAAAATCTTGTTCGTTTTTTTCTTGGAGTGAGATTTCTGCTCTAGCTGACTCGCCTCTCCCGTGTAGATTCTCATCAGCGCGAAGAGGGAAACGGTTGCGGAAGGAACCCTGGGCATTTTTCAAAGCGTAGTCTACATTCTCATATTCTCATCGGACGAGGCTGAGTTGGCTTTTATCTGTTTGCTTTTCCTGTAGCCTACACTCTTTTTCTCATGTGAGAGAAAGAAACACAGAACGGAGACGGCGAAGGTTCGATCTGTCAACCTGATAAAGTGGACCTTCTTCAAGAACTTCGAAATTACATATAGGGAGAACTGGAACAGAGGAGGTATTTTCTCGAATCTGTAACGCGTGTTGTTTTTAATCTATCTCGCATCTGGGTCTTGTTTTGAGTGAACTACTAACTTTCACCATTTAAGAATAATTTTTAAAAGCTCGGATTACATTTCCCCCTTCAAACATTTTTGAGGTGATGTCATCCCCCCGTGTTTTGGCTGGTATTGTGTCGGGACTGTGGATGAACCAAGCAGCCAGCGGCTGAGACGCCTGGGGAAATCCGGGAAATCAGGTGCAGAGCGCGGCTGTCATTTCTGTGCTGTCGCGGGTGGCTGAGTTCGCCCCTCAGTCACAGCTGTTCCCATTCTCTGCCGCTCTCCCCCGCCCCCTCTCTCTGTCTGTCCCTTGCACCCTCTGCTTTTCATTCAACTCTTCCCCCCATCCTCTGAGCTGGACCGCTTCGGGCTCTCCTCCATTCAAGCGGACACTGTCGGCCAGTGTCCCCCGGGCCACAGACCCTTTGACCCCGTCAGGAGGTGCAGCCATGACCGAGTCTACTGTGCAGCATCCGGAGTCTGCAGAGCCACCGCGTCCACATCGCCCTCGTCACCCCGCCCAGGTATCCTGCCTCCCGCGGCGCCTGACCTTGCCTCGTACGGACTAGAGCTGAAGCTCCCGCCTCCGTTCTCACTACTCCTCCCTTCTCCCCTTACCGACCCATCCCTCAGCACATCGCTCATGCCCGTTCTTTTCCATCCAAGGGAATTTATTCGTAAAAGGACGTATTTACCGATCACAAGATCAACTTGTAACTAAGAAGGCTAATCCAAATGTTCTACGACGCCTGGAAAATATCTTTCAACTGTGGGATCGTGCGAAGTTAACAGCAACAGACAGTGAACAGGTTGACAGACAAGTCCACCGGGATTATTTTCATAAAAAGCTACTTCATCCTTGATTATACTACAACTCAGGGCCAGGCGACTGAAAACGGATTTGTTTGGATCCTGACTGTAGCTGAACTTCGTTTCACCTGTCCCTGCAGCTCCAAGAATACGGCTGTTGAATGACCTGACCCCCGCCCCCCTCCAGTCCTCACATTGCCCCGCCCCTGTTTGCTGCTAACCGCGCACCACCACGACCACCGTGACAGCCGCGAACGGTCACAGTGGCACTCACACCGCGGGTTCCCCCGTCCTCCCCCCGTACCCTCCGCCGCTGGGGGACGCGATGCTCACCGCCGATGCCAACGGGAGTGTCCGCTGACCCCGCGACCATTCATCGGATTACAAAGACACACACAAACCTACCGTCATCACCGGAGTGTTCCCGGTACGCGGAGAGCAGCTCGGAACAGCCGAGGAGACAGACTTGGAGCGACGTTTCGTCGCGGTGGGGGAAGCGATGCGGTCCCTTCTCTCCACGCTGACTGTCTTGTAAGTTTATATAACTATTAGTTTATTAAATGAACTCCCATCTGTGTGTCTTCAAACTGTTTGCAATTAGATGGTCTTCGACTTTTATAGAGTACCTGCGATTATTTGCTAATGGAATTGTTATTGTGACGTTTACTGTTAGCCTTTCTGCATTGTGACATCTCCATTACAGGGTCACCATAGAGACAGGTGCCAATGTCTCAAGAGTAATGTCAGGTTAGCCTATCTGGCTAAGTATCCAAGGCAAACAAACCAGAAATATGCTCGCAGTTGACTCCCTAAGGTGTGTCTGGTTCAAAAAATGTCTGTCTTTATTTTTCTTTTCCTTTTTGTCAACCCTGGTTTGCACACATGGCAGTCATCTTGAGATGGTTATCATTCCTTTCCCAACCTGTGGATAGAGCTGTGAGAATGATAATCCATACTCTGCCCAGACCTCAGTTTCTTGCATTGGCTCACAGACTGGGCAAAGGAGCATTATCTCAATTATCTAATAATTCTCAAGGATGTCGGACTTAATGGCCATGAAACTGGTGCTTTATCATCTGTCTGTGGTGTTTGGCTCTTAGTTGAAGCAAAGGGATCCAGCTCTTTTAATACTTTAACCGACTCTGTGTTTATTAGGCCTATGTTGTGCCACCACACTCCAAATGGCAGCAAAGTTGCTGTACTATTCCAGTCTAGATAACACACACGGGCACGCACACACACACACACACACCACACACACACCTACACCTACACACACACACTGGCTGGAGTTGTAGGCCCAGAGGTGTATCAAGTCAGCACTGGTAGATATTTACCTTCAGCCAGCAACATTAGATTCCAGTGCCCAAAGTGCAGCTCTACGCACTGCTGCAGGAAGAAGCAGTCACAGGTTGATGATGTCAGGCTACTGCTTGTTTTGGCTCCAGACCACAGAACACTGAGAAGTAAGAGCTCCCGGCTACTTGCATTCTCTCCCTTCTCTCCCTCGCCTCCTCTATTTCTCTCTTCTCTTACCTCCCTTCCCTATCCCCTCTTTCTCTCTCTCTCTCACTCTCTCTCCTTTGCTCTTTCTCTTCCTCTCTTCCTCCCTCTCAACCTTACTCTGGCAGGCTTCAGGCCCACTGTGGTTTGGGAGGGATAGGGAGAATCCAGAGTCTCAGCCCGAATCGTGTTTTTTTCCCCCCCTCCGCCGCTAAGCGTGGTGTTTGAACAGCTGAGAGTCCTCAAAGCGCCCAGACGCACTCTCACCTGCACGGAGCTGTGTGCATAGGTACGGGGCCAGTGCACAGCAGAGGCAGATGCACCACCGCTGCCAGAGCGTGCACGCGCTCCGATACAGAGAGATGGCGGCGGCGACGGCGGCAACAGCAGCGGCATGCACAGTCGCGCAGACGGAATGCGCCGATACCGTACAGAGGTCGGCATTCTTGGGCCGAGGCCACTGCTTTAGAAGCCAGCCAGTGAGTGAGTGAGCGAGCGAGCACACATTTCCAAAGCCCCATACGTACAGATGTTTTCGTGCACAGGGCGCAAAGCCACAGACTTGGGGGCATGGACGTTTGAGACAGTGTACACATACAGAGTTGCAGGTGCTGAGCTCAGTAGGTGTTTTGCCCATGGGTGCAACCGCACTGCACACCACACCACACCACACCGCACCACACCACACCACACCACACCACACCGCTACCGTGTGAAGGTCCAGAGGCAACAGGCCCGTGTAACCTAGAACAAGCGTGTGTGCGCCCAGCCAACGAAAGCGCTCCCTAGTTCACCTTGGCCACGAATTCAAACCCCCATTCAGGTCATTTGCATGGGAGAGGACTTTATTTGCTGGCTTGCTGCACACGTGGTGTGGTGCGGTGTGGAGTGTAGTGTAGTGTGGCTGAGTCCTCATGGCCAAGTTCACAACCGCTAATAGAGCCGTACTGCCTCTTGCTTCCAGGACTGAGGTATGGTGACTGATGAAGGATAGAGCTCTCTCTCTCTCTCTCTCTCTCTCTCTCTCTTCCTCCCTCCCTCTCTCTCTGTCTTTCTTTATCATGCAGTGGTTTGAAGTTGAGTTGCGTGCATCTGTGTCTGCTTTGGACCAGCTGTCAGCTGCCGATACCTCCCCTCCCCTCTCTCTCTCCATCTTCCTCCTCCTCCTCTCTCTCTCTCTCTCTATCACTTGCTCTCTCTCTCTCGCTTGCTCTCTCTCTCTCCCCCATATCTTTGCTGGAGACTGGGACGATGTGGGGGAGTCACCCCTTCCCAAGACAGGGAATGAGCAGTGAAGAACAGACAGGGAGTGAGAAAAGCAATTTTGACTGTTTCCACATTCTCACCCCCCCCCACAAAAAAAAGAAAGTGTGTGTGTGTGTGTGTGTGTGTGTATGTTTGTTTTTACTGCTCTTCTATCCTTGTCTGTCTCCTGTCTTAAAATCTATTAGGCCTGAATGGTGGTACCAGTGGAACTGCAACAGTATTTTTTCAGTCTTTCTCTTGTTTTTTTTTGTTTTCTTTCATTTTTGTTAGAGTGCGAGAGAGTTCACCAGAAATTCTACAGACTGCAGACAATTACCAAACTTAGCCAGATGAAGGAAAGCAAAAAAAAAAAAAAAAATGAGAGAGGAGCACTTCAGTCGAGAGGAAACAATAAGCTCACCACCAGACCCAGCCAGTGCACTGTGCACCATCATCTGCCCACAGTGTTGCGTTTGGCCCGGGACGCTGTGGTTGAGAGCATGTGGGGAACGACTACTCCTCCTGCTCCTCCTCCTCCTCCTCCTCTTTTCCTCCTCCACCTCCTCGCCCATCGTGTGACTCACGCGGGGCAGCCCCTGTTGTTGTGGACGGGTTGTTTTTGGGACGCCTTGCTTCCTCCCTCCTAGGCCCCACTTTGCCAGAGGGGTCATAGGGTCACCCTTTTAGACAGGAGTGGCTCAGCAGGAGAGAGCGAGAGAGGACCTTGACATAAGTGGAGAACACACCCTGTCTCGCGATGAGCCAGCCACCTCTCTCTTTCTCTTTCTCTCTCTCTCTCTCTCTCTTCCCTGAGTGTGTGTGTGTGTGTGTGTGTGTGTGTGTGTGAGTGGTCGCCTCAGCATTCAAAACAGCACGAGGCCTGGGAGCGATCAAACCCCCCGTCACTCACTTTTACCAAGAAGAGAAAGAGTAAGCGGAAAGGGTGAGGGAGAGAATAGATGGAGGGGATCTGCGTCTTACGTTACAGCCGAGCTCTGTGTTCTAATGCCAAAAGCAGGGTGTAAGGATTACATGATCAGACTTCAGGGTTTCTTTTTTTTCCTACTTCTTCTTCTTCTTCTTCTTTTTCATTTCTCACTCCAGCAATTTGGCAGGTTTGTGCAGATCAGTGTTGGAGAGGGGCACGCCCATGCGTAGGGCAGTAGTTGGCATGCTGGGGTACAGACTGTGAAGCTTCAGTTTATTCCATGCTGCATTCTGCTGGACTCTGCCGTGGCCTGCACCGAGTCAGATGTTTTGCTCACTTTAGACTCTCACACAGAGACCAACACACTCTCTCACACACACGCACTCATACATACACACACACACACACACATACACACAGGCATGCACGCTTGAACACACACACACACACATACACACACACACACACACACACACACACAACTCAGCAAGCTGCCAAAACATACACATTGAACTCACTGACCACACCAGCATCTTTGTGGGTTGACACAGAGGTTGCCTCTAGGTGCGGCTAACAGACAGCCAGACACACGTATGCACTCAGCACACACACACACACACACACACACACTCACACACATACAAACACACCTTGACTTCATCAAACTGGACAGTCTTGCAGCATCAGGCCTTGCGGTCGGGCTTGACTTGCGCGGCGTGACCGTTTAAGGAGAAGTCTGGAGGGAAATGTGCTTAGCATTGCCGAGATGGTCTAGAAAAGTATTTCAGAAGAGGAAAAGACTTTTTTCCCTTCCTCTCTTCC
This sequence comes from Tenualosa ilisha, assembly GCA_015244755.2. Lineage (NCBI taxonomy): Eukaryota > Metazoa > Chordata > Actinopteri > Clupeiformes > Clupeidae > Tenualosa > Tenualosa ilisha. The sequence goes on along the minus strand of PYXC01000135.1, from coordinate 316,368 downwards.
CCCCCTTCTCTCTCTCTCTTTCTTTCTTTGGACATTATGCCATTCTCAACGAAGAGCTGCCCAGCCGCCAGGGGAATGGGAATGGGAATGGGAATGGTGCGGTGGCACTGGGAGCCAGATGGAATCCAATTTCAACTACAATTGGACTGGAAACACAGAAGTCCTTTGCGAATGCCATGTCTAGTTTTTAAGCTTCCCTTATGACATAACTGTCACTTCCTTTGTTATGTTTTCCAAAGGGTTGTGTTAGTGCAGACAGATTTATGTCAGGTTTTACTCTGGACCATGACACCCCCCCTCCTCCTCCTCTCCCCTCACCCCCTCCTTACCCCCCTTTCTCCTGGAAGCCTTGTACATGGCTTGTACGTGTGAAAGCGCTGCCATGCAGGTGGTGGCAGCATTGCTTGGTCAAGGAAGAATACCCATAGCTTGTAATAGTTGAGATGCCTGGGTGGGGAAAAAGTTTAAGCCAAGAAGGACATAGGAGTCAGCCCTGCACCAGTGGCCCAAAAACAGTAATGGAGGGAAAGGAGGAATGGATTTAAGGTCTGAAATTCATGAGACCTGATGTCACAGAGATGGCCACATGATACGTTATTATTATTAACAGAGAAAAATGACATGACCACAAGTACGAGTGGAGGAAATCATTTTTTGTATACTTTACTATCTTTTTGTTTACTCGTTTGTTATTTACTTCTTTCCATTCCTAGTCTGCTTTTTTACCCACATACCCGTTGTTTACCCATTGCATTCCAGTTCCATTTTTTTTTCCCTATCACATGCCTAATCTGAATCCCAAATACTTTATATTGTTCTGCCTTTGCCCTTTCATTCCTGAGCACGGTCCAAAATTGCACCTTTCATTCTGTTAATTCCATTCATCCACCACTGTATGATTAACATAAATGTAAAACACCCTCAAGTACAGACTGCAAACAGTGCAAGCACCTCAGTGTACAAAATATGAATGTTTTCCTCTTCTTCTGTCCTCCCTCTTCCTCCATAGATGTATCCAGATGTTGCTGGTGATGTGCAATCCTCTGCAGGTGAGTACCTACATGCGCACCAGTGCAGTGGAGGCAGGTAGGGAAGTACCAGTGATGGAGCATGAGAGCAAAGTGGGAAAAGTGGGGGGGCATATAAACGAGGGGGTACGCTAAAGGGAATCTAGATGGAGAGACAGATAGCCCAGGGTCAAGCGTAAAGAGAGCCAAGAGTCATGCAGACAACCACACAAGGAGAGAGCGATAGAGAGAGACAGACAAATAGAGAAAGAGAGAGAGAGAGAGAATGATTCAGACAGAGAGAGAGAGCAAGAGCAAGACATAATACACTTGAGCAATGAAACTGACACCTCCCTCTTGG
>PYXC01000135.1:262500-312500 GCA_015244755.2 Tenualosa ilisha | reverse complement strand
AGCTTCTATAAGCTGTATACACATCTCTTAGTTTCTTGGCAAGAATTAATAACACATGGCATCCTTTCTGATAAGTCATCAAATCATTCCAAATGGTTGCTAAGAAAGGATATCATTCTTTAGGACTGATTAAAAGAGTTAGTTCATGCTGTTTTTGTTTTTGTCACAGGTTATTGAGCACAGGGCTCATCTATAATATAAGGGACCATTTCCTTTTTTTCCCTCATGGTATCTGTCTTGATCATCATCAAATCAGAAACAAAGTTCAAGTTAGAACAAAAAAAAAAATTGCCTTTAAACAAGACTTACAATACAACCCTATTTAATACCATCTCACTCTTCTCCAAGCCTGATTGGCAACCAAGGATAACTGTTATGTAAGTGTTATGTCTGTCATAACAAAAACAATGCAAGCAAGAACAAGAAAACGGAATCCAAGAATCAAGGCATAGGGGTAGCCTTCAACCATACGTGATGGGCCTGTGCAACTGAACAAAGCCATTCAGATTGTAAGGAAGATTAACTAGTTTGGAGGAACCTGCGAGTCTGAATACTCCATTGCTGGCAGGAAGTGTGTAGTTGGTGGGCCAGCTGAAGGGGGGAGGCATGGAAGTAAAAACTAGGATGTTATTTTATTAAAACAAATGAGTTACAGAGCACGTTCTTACCATAAAACAATTCACAAGGCGACCGTTAGCAATTTTGAAACCAACTCATGTAATGACATTCTGTAAGAAAGCAATTTGTCCCCGAGAGAGTTACTAGGAGTTTCTCCAAATTGGACCATTTATTTCTATAAATGGATTGGTTTTTCTTTTGTTGAAAACAAGAGGAAAATAAAGGAATTAATGATACATGGCTGTAAATTCCCTTTTGAATCTCTGCTCTAAAGCAAAGATAGGCACCCTCATTTCTTCATCGAAATGCTGTGTCTATAAACCACTCTCTTTTTTCTTTTTGTCTGTCACTGTGTGTCTTGTTTCTGTCCATCCATCTTCTGTTTTTTTTGTGTATCTGCGTTTGTCTGTGTTCTCCCAGAAGGCCAGTAACCGCAGTTCAGATTGCGTCTTTGTGGAGAAGGTTCTGGAAAATAACTACACAGCGCTGATGTCGGCGAAATACAATGGCTGGTATGTGGGCTTCACTAAGAGAGGACGCCCTCGACGTGGCCCGCACACACTACCCAACCAGCAGGACGTGCACTTCATGAAGCGCTTTCCACCTGGAGAGCAGCCAGACGTGACACCCTTCCGCTTCACCACGGTCAGCAAGCGGAGCAAGCGAGTTCGAGCTGCCCGTCCACGCTAACATGCTAACTTTTGCTAATGCTCTCTCTCTCCCCATCTCCTCTAAAAGGCCACTAAAAGTCCTGTTTTTTGGGACCAAGCTAAATGTTATCTTGGGACTTGATAACCAAACTGACACAGTCCCTCTTCTTTGCCGCCGTGTGAAATGACTGGATCGTTTAACGGAGACATGCTAACACGGCCAAAGCTAATTTTATGCCAACTAGCCTAGCATGGGTTAATCCTGTTTAAAGCTAAAATGTGCTTAAAAAAAGAGGACATGTCTGATTCTGACAAAGGACTGACTTGGACTAGCAGCTGTCTGACTGCAGGACTGCCAGACATCATCTCATCAATCCTTCCAGTAAGGTCGGCACTGACACACCTGCCCTTTCCTTTGGTTTGGTCATGGATATTGAACCAGACAGACCACACAACGACAGGCTCCCTACACATATGGAGAAGCCTAGAGACTAGCCGACAGATGGTGACCCAAAACTGGCGGGCGGATCTGGGCCCCCGCCGACCATCCTGTCCTGTGTTTGGGACCAGGTTTCTCCATGGAACTATCACAGAGTAGACCAGCTTTTGGACTGGACTCTTGACCGGATCAAACTCGGGTCATCCCTTTGAGACAATGTCCAGGACCTTTAGGACATGGCAGCCAAAAATAAAGGACTACACCCCAACTTGGGGAGTTGACATGTTCCTCTGTTACAGGACCCAGGCATCCGAATATACCATATTAATGTGTGTATGTCTGTGTGTGTGTGTGTGTGTGTGTGTGTGTGTGTGGTGAAGCAGGATCTCAAAGGGAAGGACAGTATCCATTGCGGATGTTTTGACTTTGACTTTGACTCTGACTTGGTCTAGTTCTATTCCCCTCTATGCTTTGAGAGGTGAACTCATATGCTCACGTGTAAATGAACAGTCTCAATGAGCGAATTCCGTATGAGGGAGTGCACCAAAGACCATGTTTGGACGTCGCCGTCGGGAGGAGGACTACTGGTGATCACCTAATCACTCATTCTCTCTCTCTCCCTTGAAGGACAGAACCCTACAAGAACTGGAATGTACAAATGAAAAACAAAAACGTAAACATAAACATCCAAATATCAGCTGCACCAAAAAACAAAGACAACAACTATCTAATAACGACCGAAGACAACTGGAGACGAGTGATGGACAGCATAGCCAAAGCCCGCCCCTTTATCAACCCTGCAACCAATAGCAAGCACTCAAAGACAGGGCAAAAGGGGTATGAGGGCTCATTCTCTCTGCATTTGCATTGCTATTGAAGTAACACAGGGAATGATATTCCTAATTTGGAGACAGTGTGGAATGCTGCTATGTGGACGTTATGGATTAACCAAAGTCTCATACACAAATATTAAAGGGAACCCATTAAAAAACTATATAAAGATTATATATATATATAAAGAGTAAAGGCTAAATAAGCAATATTATTATGACTGCTACTATAATTGTTGTTATTATTATGAAATTATTTCACTTATTTATTTCATCTCAGTGTATGGCAGCCTTTCTACAAGCCAGTAAATCTTCCAGAAAAACTGTGCATCAGAAAATGTCACTTCTTTTTTCCCCCTCTTTCCTTACCTTTCCTACAAGCAGTTACTACCATCCTCAGCTTTATGATACTCCCCACCCCTCCAAAACACACACACACACATATAAACAAACACACACACACTCACTTTTTACCAGCGAAGTCCCCTCTCATGGTTGAAAAGCATTTGTTCACCCACCAGGTCTTTGCATGTACTGAATAAGTCTTTGTTACTAGCCAGGAAGACAAGAAATCCCCCCCAATCTGTTTTTGTCTTTGGTCTTAGACACTTGTCTCGCAAGGAGGAGCACCATGGCATGTGACTTAATTGTCTTTGCCCCCCTCCTCCTCCTCCTCCTGGGGTGGTAACTGTAGATCTGTCACTTGAGCATCAGCCAATACGATCCGCAGGCACAAACAGCTGACTCAGAGGGAAAGAGACGGAGGATTTCTCGATTCTGAGGCACGGATCCGGAGCGAGGGGGTTCTGGAATGGTGCTGGCGGAACGGTGGAAAGATTCGGGAGCCAAACCCAGGGTGGAAGGTGTATGGTAATGGTGTGGAGGAAGGAATTTGAAAAATGTGCGTGAGAACCGAGTAGTGACCTGAGACTTGCAGGAATTATGGGAAAAATCCCACAGACCCACAGGAAGCATACACACCCAGCAGACACATGCACTCAGACACAGACACACACACGTCTGCCTGAGAGCAGGCACACACACACACACACACTAGGAACAGACAAACACAGACACATATATCCCAACAGATAATGCCTCTGACTGGATGTGTATCCACCACAGTACATATACAAACAGTAACTTGTGTAAGTGAACGCTGTCTTGTATCTGCAGTCTATTCACCAAGAACTATTTTGGCCCTGCTGCTGATATGCTCCGAAAAAAACAGCTGAACACAGAAATCAACCTCAGCATTCAAAAGCGCAGTGAGGAATTCCAGCCCTGTTTTAGGGTGACACAAAACTGCACTAACACAACACAGCACAGCCTGCAAATCTTAAATGCACTGACTGTGCCAAGCCCACTACTAGTGCCAGTCAAGCAGAGGCCTCTCATTCACAAAAGAAGTCGAGGCAAGCCAGGCGATCGGCCGCATTTCAGGTCTTTATTTCAGTCATTATGGGAATCGATACAGACATCTTGAGGGAAACATATGGCTTTGGACTCTAAGATCTTCAAAATGCTAGATGCCCTTGAGAGTAAACAGTCCAGCTCTGCTCTGGCATGCAAGGCCTTGGTTTGACTCAAATGCTCTAGACATGCCTCATGAAGTTTTTTCAAAACTAAGCTTCTAGCACCATCTGGTGGACAAAAAGAGAAGCGCTGCAGACAGCACGGTTTGGCCATACAGACAGACACACACATACACTGTATATTATTGACAGGTTTTTAAGCTTAAGTACGTAGGCAATGTATTGAAGCTTTTAGAACAGTGTGATCAAAACTGACCAGCTGTTGTGAAAAGGCCGGCGTTGGTGGCTGGTCATGTCTGAGCAGTTGTGCTGGTGGTGATTTATTACCACATTGAGCTCCATTGCACACAAATAACACACACGTACAGCAGTTCACTCAGCTTGACAAATGCAGATACATTCACATACTTCTTCCCTTATAATTCAGAAAGTCCAGTGGAGGAACAATTAACATAAGATGGCTTGCAGACAAATGACAGACACAGACATTGTCACCTTAGATGCAGCAACCCCTCACACACACAAAGTCACAGGTAGATGTAGACACACTGACACACACACACACAGACAGATAATATCATGACACTCTTCCACAGTAAAGTGTTTTATTCACAATAAGTTTTTTTCATCTTTTAAAAAAATCATTTTAATATACAACACAGTTTTGACAAGACAGTTCTGTTTACAGCTAAACTCAGTTTCAAGACACAGGACCCTTGGAACAAAAAAAAAAAAAAAAAGAGAAAAATAAAAAATAAAATAAAAAGCAGGCAAGTACAGGCAAACCAGATTAAGAGAGAAAGGATGAGGAAACTATTGACACAGAATGAAAAAGAGAATTACATGTCTAGTACAATCTCACCAAGAAAGACGACTTGTCCAATTTAAAAAGGGCTGAATATGAAGACTGGGGAGAAAAAACAATATATGAAAGTAAGAGGCAGTTTCAAAAGAAGAGAGGAGGATAAGGGAAGAAAAAAGAAACTTGGCAGGAAACTGCTTCTCCTTTTGGCTTTACATGCACAGCAGTCCCCTTGATGAGAAAACACACACACGTACATACATACGTACATACATACATGTCACGAGACACAGTGAGGGTGATACCCCCACCTAAAATCAGGTCACTGCAGTTCATCGCGGCAGGCTTGTCCATCAGCAAGTCCCGCTAGCAGTATGTCCCTCGCTCTGGAGAAAAAGGCCACCGCAGGGAGGTTTCAGCCTTCCCCACCCCCAAACACAAGAGGAGGGGGGAGGTGGAGATGGAGGGGTGGGGCATTCGCCAAAATGAGAGAAACTTGATTTCCTCCCATTTCCCTAGTTTCTCACTCGTTCTTCAAAACAGTCATCTCACTGGTGAATCTGTTCATCTATCAATGAATCATTCAGTCTGTTAACCAATCAACCAACCAACCAACCAGTCATTTAGGTCCTCATTTCCTGAGGCTTTGCACAGAGTCTCTGTCTCTGACGTGCAGTTTTGTCACATGTCCATTTGTGAGCGTGCACCGGTCCCGTCCGTGGAGAAAAGAGAGGGAAAAAAAAAAAAGAACTCAACAATGAAAAAGAAAAGGATGGGGAGTGTGGTGGAAGAGAGAGAGAGAGAGAGAGAGAGAGAGAGAGAGAGAGACAGAGAGAGATAGAGAATGCAAAGAACGAATGCCTCTGCAATATGGCTAGTGTCCTGCAAGTTATCATATGTAGTAGGAGAACCTGGAACTCGAATGCTATTCAAGTTAATGCTAAGCTTATTATCGTTGTTGAACCTACAGTGGCATCTCTACGTTTAAGACCCAACAGGCTGGACTTAGAATAAGAAGCCCCACCCAAGAGCTGGGGAGGGTTAGTGGTTAGGCAAGGGGTTAAGAGTGCAAGTATGTGCTTTTCAGGACTTCTGTGTAAATAGAGCTGGCTTAAATATCATCTGGATTTGAGGGCTGTGTACTCGTTCGGAACGGGGGAGAGGGTAGAGGGAGGTTTTTGTTCCGAGGTGAACGTAGTTAAGGTTGCAAGAAGTACAGGTTGGCGTTCGTAAAAAGGGCCATTTCCAATTGAGGAGTCACAGCAATGATGAACGCACAGCAGTGAGGAGAAGGAGGAGGAGGAGGAGGATGATGATGATGAAGTGGAAGATGAGGAAGAGGAGGGTCCCTGGGCTCCTCTCTGGACCAGCAAAAGCCAATCAGCTCTCAGCTTTCCCAGGACACACTGCCACAGAGAAAGGGCACCTGAAGAAAGAGAGAACAAACCAGATCACACACACTGCACAGACAGTGAATTATATGTGTGTGTGTGTGTGTGTGTGTGTGTGTGTGATAAGAACACAGTAGGAGGATATGGTGTGTAAGAGATAAGGATATGGTATAGGGGCCTGTGTGCGAAGAAGTTAGCTTTTCTCTGCCTGTGGTGGTAAACCTGATGTAACTAGACCACACACCAGTGCTAAAGCCACATGTGGGTTAAGACACAGGCAGCGAAACCAATGGTATTTTTATGGAGTGCTTGGGATGACCTTGCTTAATCTGTGCTATCTCCCCACAGCCCCTCTCAACTGCATGCGCCAAGGCCATCCTTTGACCTCTCAAGTGTTATATGGGGTTGTAAACGGCAGTCAATTTAAGACCCTGTTAAAGACAGTCCTTCCGCGAACATCTCTCCTTGCGTACCCCAACACAGATCCCCATGAATCCCTGTCCCACAGACGACCGTGGAGGGGTGCCAGAAGAGCAACTTAATACTGGAGCAAACAGTGCAGCCTTGAGCAAACCTCATGTGAAATGAAACGTCTAATGGCCAGTGTAGCAGTTCAAAGCACAATCAGACCTATAAAACACACAGGAATAGCATGTTTCCAACCCTGCAGAGTTAGAGCCAAAAGATTTACTTCTGTGTGTGTGTGTGTGTGTGTGTGTATGTGTATGTATGTGTCTGTGTGTGCGAGATTAAACCTCATTAAACCTGATGTAATTTATCAATGACAACATACCTGAATGCATATTGCACAGTAGCTTGAAGCTATTACATTGTGTGGTACAGAATTACAGCTACGTGTTCACCGGATAGAGCAGGCATGTAGGTGAGCCTTGTGTTAAAGGCCACAGGCAATATGGGATATGCATCATAGCAGCACACAGTACCATAACAATGAAAAATGGATGGATTGTGTTGCGCTTTGGCCCCCAAGCCGAGTATGGTGATACTGTGCGTCATGCTTCAATTGAAGGAAAACTCCATTCAACCTATAGCCCAGCAACCTATGCTGTCAGTAGGAAAAGAATATGAAAATTTGCTATAACCTAATAGCAAACAGGCAGCTAAAGCTAACTCGGTTTTCGGTTTATTTCCATCCAATGGTTAGTGCTAGCTTCTCCTTCACTATTCTGTCCATGCTGTACCCCATTTCCTCGATCTCTCTCCCACATCACCACTCGGCAACCTCAAACCACAGGGTTCTGGGCTTGAAATGACTGGAGCTCTCCTGGTTGTGGAGACACTGAGAGTGTTGTGAATTGGCATAGAGTATATGCAATTCATTTTAGCTGTGTGGAGATTGAGAACATGGGCTTAAAGGAGGGGTGTGTGTGTGTGTGCTGCCTGAAAGTAGACTATTCAGGCAATCAGTCTGAGTGTGTGTGTGTGTGTGTGTGTGTGTGTGCATGTATGTATGTATGTATATATTTGTGTGTGTGCAATAAAAAGTGTAAAAGTAGACTATTCAGGCAATCAGCCTGAGTGTGCGCACGTACCTGCTATCTGGAGATATATGTATAGGTGCGGGATGGCGAGCGTCCCTCAGGCTGCCCGTTGGCCGACACATTGAGGAAGTCCCAGATGAGGATGGTATCGTCATGGGAGCTGCTGATGATCTGGAACTCGTCGAACTGAAGCCGGAACACGCGTCCCGAGTGCTCCTGCCAGGTCACCATGACAAGAGGAATTAGAAACTAGAGCCTCGGGGTCTGGACCACCAGCACCACAAGAACAGAGTAATTTTTCTCTTACTGGTAAATGCCAGAGAGAGAGAGATGGCTGTGTTTACCTCTGGGCACCGTGGGATTGGGGTGGGGGTGGGGGGGTGGGGGATTGGCTTGAGCTTTAATCTGGTTTTAAATCACCTGGCTAGGCAGAGGGCAGAAGCCAGTTTCACTGAAACTGCTATGTAACATCATCTCTGCCTGGGCGGGCCCTGCCAAGCTACCCTGGCACTTACAGAATGCATGCCTTCAACCGTGCCTACTGGATGAAATTTCTTAAGCATGAAATATACAGTACAGTCATGGTGTTTGTCTAAACTCACACACACACACAAAGACACACACACAGACACTTACCACGAGTGTGCGCAGGCAGAGGGTACTGGCAGGAGCCCGGGGATCCAGGGCAGCTTGTAAGTCCCAAACTTTAATTTTACTGCACAGACAAAATGGACAAGAGTGAACAGCATGCAGCCACAAGCAAAACTTCAATTTACATGAGTGTGTGTGTGTGCGTGCGTGCGTGCCTGTGTGTGTGTGAGACAGAGTGAGAGTGAGTGTGAGTGTGTGTGTGTGTGTGAGAGAGTGAGTGTGTGTGTATGTGTGAGTGTAAGAGAGTGTGAGAGAGTGTGTGAGTGTGTGTGCACAACATAGCACAAGAGAGAGAGAGACAAAGAGAAAGGGAGAGACAGATAGAGAGAGCTGTAAGGAGCCTGTGTGTGCGCCAAGACACACAGATGGGAGTGTGTTGCTGACCCATCGTATGCTCCGCTGACAATGCGTTTGTTGTCAAAGCGAATGCAGCGAACCAGCTCCTCATGCCCCTCCAGGACACGCAAGCACGCCCCGCACTCGATATCCCACAGCCTAAATACACACAAGAAGACATACCAGGCACTCAACATCATCTCTGTGTCTGCACAAACCATATCCAAAAAATAAACAAACAAAAAACATTTCTTTACACACACACACACACACACACACACACACACACCACACACACACACACACACACACAATACCTGATGGTGTTGTCTGAGGAGCCGCTGACCACGAGCCGATCACGGTACTGTAGACAGGCGATGCCTCGTTTGTGACCGTTTAGCGTGCGTACAAACTCACATGTGCTGGTGCTCCACACCTACACAGACACAGACACACACACAGACACAGACACACACCACACACACACACAGAGATGTATTAACATTCTGCCCACGTACAGTCATAACACTACTAATTAAATCAAACCCCAACATGACCATTGTTTTTGAAAAGCCCAATATCAAGGAGACAGGCTACTCGTAATGCGAGACGAGCCAAGGTCTCCAGTGAGCCCCCAAACCCAAAAGTCAAACAGGGAGAGGGGGGAGAGAGAGAGAGAGAAGAGAGAAGAGAGAAAAAAAAAAATCCTGTTGAGTCCACAGTCCTGCCAACCAACACAGGCAGCCCTCCTGGCCTCGTTGGCCTGGCCTGGCCTGGCCAGGGCCGCTGAGTGATAATACAAGAGTGAGCCTGCCGGCCGGCCGAGGGGACGCACACAGGGAGCGCATTGTTCTTATGATGTTTTATTCATGCTGACCCGATCAAACGCCAGAGGTTCCCATGCGCCCTGCATGGAACACATCAGAACGCCGCGTTCTGGACACTGGGTTGTTTGGAGTTGCTCGCTTTTTTCCCCCCGTTTGCATGTTTTTTTGTTTTGTTTTTTAATGATAAATGATGTTTTGGATGCATTTCATCTTAGGAGAAAAAAGAAGGGAGAGCAAAAAAAAAAGGAAAGAAAAGTAAAAAATGCTTCCTGTTTTATGTTCCACATGCCCCTCTTGGCATTAAATTCCTAAAACCAACACTGAAAATGTTGTTTTCTTACCTCTTTTTATTTGACTTGAATAGTACTTTTACACACACGGTTCTATACAGTGCGAATGGTGAGAACCGACAGTAGAACCAATGTGCCAGCTGTGTCAAACATAGAACTTTTTCGCACTTCTTAAAAATTCCTCATGCTGTTCAATAAAAGCAAAACCGAGTCATGCCATTTGCTTTAGTTATTCTACTCACAATAACTCATGACAGAATGAATGAGCTGGTCGGTTTCAAAAGGTGCTTCCTGGAAATTCAATGTACAGCTCCACAACTGGCGACAGCCAGATGTCGGTCAGAAGGGCACGGCCGTCCAGGTGTGCAACTACTGAATACCCTCAAGACTGCCAGAAAATTCTTCAAACAAACACAGAGCTGTCCTCATCACTGCGTAACGTTCATCACACCTTCCATCATCAGACGTCTGCCGAGAGTTTCCATCCAGCACCTTCTTCCACCTCCACCCCTTGACTTACCCTTCATGATGGGGTCAAACAAGGTTTTGATTTGCTTGATCTGTTTTATAATGCATCAGGGATCATATGGAAATCACATTGATTTCATGATTGAAAGAGGAAGCTTCCGAAAGTTTCAGATAGTTCACATAAGCCAGTTCCCATTTGCTATCCCCACTGGATAGGTGAAAAGAACCATCAAGTTGTAGACAATACACTAATATCTCAATTGTACACACAGAGATGCGTACGAGTGCCAGGCGCTTACTCAGCTGCCTGTGTTTCCCATCCACCCCACCTAACCTCCTGGCTCACCTTGATGGTGCGGTCGCCGGATGCAGAGACAATGTACTTGTCATCGAAGTCGACCACGTTGACGGCAGCGCGGTGGCCCACCAGCACGCGGCGCAGGCTGATGTCGGTGGGAGAAGCCATGTCCCAGACGGCGATGGAGCGGTCCTTGGAGCACGTCACCATCAGGCCGTTGCAGAAGCGCAGGTGCAGCACCGCCTCGTTGTGGTGGATGAGCGTGTTGAGCACCTCGCCCGAGGTCACGTCCCACACCCTGCGGGGGGGGGGGGGGGGAGAATATATCAGTCAGTAAAGGAAAGAAAAAGGACAAAGAAAGAAATGATGAACAAGAGAAAGACAGACACAGTCACACAGGAGAGAGAGAGAGAGAGAAAAAAAGGAAAAAGAAAAATATAGTAATGAGAAAGTAAAAGAGAAAAAAAAAAATTCTAAAACTAGTACAAAAAGGAAGAAAGACAAGAAGAACCGAAAAAAAGACAGAAGAAAAAAAAAGTAGAGTGAGAAAGACAGTTACGAGACATACAACAGCACCAAGCATGAGCATATGAAAGGGTGATGGATGAACAAATAGTGAGTGTGAAAAGAGAGGTAGCAGAAAAGCGGGGAAAAAAAGAGACTGAAAGAGGGAAAGTGAGAGTTAGTCAGACTGAGCAAAATGTTAATGCATTTCCTCCATGTCTGAGCGAGTTAGCTTAATAACCTCCTGAGAGAGAGCTTCAAAGCACCTACTTAAGTCAGAACATGATGCTAATGCTCTTTCCATTACCGCCTGTAACAGAAGTTTGATTGTGCTGCCACCTAGTGTCCGCTAAAAGCAACACACAGAGAGGGGATCGAATTCAACTCTACGCCCATTAACCAACCAGGAAAAATACAACACAAAGATTTGTATTGGCATCTGGACAGGGGAGAGGGCATGTATAGTATAGTGTGTGTGTGCACGGAAACACACAAAACAGATGTACACATGTATACACAAACACATATTGGCGCGTGCATGCACACACACTCACATACTGGAAAACATGACACCCAGGCCATACACATCTGCCTGCCTGTCACAGGCCTGGTTCAGGAAGTGAGGTCAGCCTTTCCGTGGAGATTTCCCAGGGAGTACAGAGAGCAATGTTTTTAAGGGTTTCAGTGTCACTGACACTCTTTGCTGCACTTGATTGATGTTACAACGTTTCTTTCTCTCACTCTCATCATATAATCCCCCCCTTCAGCCCATCCCACAGTCATAAAACACACACTCACACACAAAAAGAGAGAGAGAGAGAGAGAGAAAGAGAGAGAGAAGCTGAAAAGGTTGTTAATGTTTTCTGAGGTCCGGGTCTCGTGTTGGGATACTTGAAGGAGTTCTTGTCCAGGACAAATATTAGTCTTAAGTCAGAAAATGCTAAATTCATGATGTCAGTCGGAGTGCACACAAATGCACTTACAGTCTAGAGACAGCAAGGGAGGGCTCCAGTAAACAAACAAACAAACACACACAGTCATGGAGAAAGAAAAGGAGCATTTACATCTGTGTGTGTGTGTGTGAGCGCGCGCAGGCGCGCTCTGAGTGGCAGTAGATACACTCACTAAGTGTCTGAATGCTAATGAGTGCACATACACTCAAGAAAAAAACAAAAAAAAAAACAAATGAGTACTGTCTGTATGTGTGCGTGTGTGTGTGTTTGTGTGTGTATACACTTAAGCTCCCCTTCCACTAACCTGACAGTGGAGTCCGATGAGCCTGTGACGATGACCCGCTCGTCGTACTGCAGACACAGGACAGAGCCTGTGTGGCCCGTCAGAATCTTCAGGCACTCCAGAGAGTGCTTATCCCAGATCTGTGATGGATGGAGGCAGAGGGAGAGATGAAAGAGAGAGAGAGAGAGAGAGAGAGAGAGAGAGAGAGAGAGAGACAGACAGACAGACGGGAGGGAGGTGGAGGAAGGCATTGCTTTATTACCTCAAAAAACAATAATCTCCAACTCTTTGAGTTATCACTTCCAATATTCGGCATCTCCTAGGAGATATCAAATCTCTCTCTCACACACGCACACGTGCGCACACACACACACACCTTTATGGAGTTGTCTCGAAGGCCGCTGATGATTTTCTCGTCGTCATACTGAAGGCAGTATACGCCCTTGCTGTTCTCCGAGCGACACTGGATTCTCTGCAGGTTGTGTCTTCCACACCGCCAGTTTGCCTCTATGGTCTGAGGACAGAGAGAAAAGCAGTGAGTTGAAGCGTGTCTCTCTGTGTGTGTGTGTGTGTGTGTGTGTGTGTGTGTGTGTGTGTGTGTGTGTGTACACAGAGAGAAAGACATCCTCACCTCTATGTCCTGGATGATTTTAGGATAAAGTGAATGGTAATACGAGTTGGGCGGGACTTCTGACGTGCGGTTCTTGAAAAGGTACTTCTCCCTGGTGACGGACAAGAAAAAGCAACCAATCATTTCTGACTGCCTTTTAAATCCCCAGATGATTCAATTCCTTCAATAACAATAATGATGTGCAGGTGTGTCAATGAGTGGATCTACATCATGAAAAACTTGAGCAGCACATGTCTACAGACAGGCAACGTCCAACATTTCATGAATATGAAACAACGTATAAGAACAGTGCTCAGAGGTATTATTTGCCAAATGCATAGAAATTTACCGTCAACCATAACGTATGTTAAGATCCATACTGAGGTATTTTACATTTACATTTAGGCATTTAGCTGACGCTTTTATCCAAAGTGACTTACATATTTTGTCAACTATCAATTACATCAGGGGCAGTCTCCCTTAGAGCAACTTAGGGCTAAGTGCCTTGCTCAAGGGCACAACGGTGGCAGCCAGGAGTCGAACCCACAATTTTCCAGGCTACTTGCATGCTAGCTAGGTTCCTTAACCACTACGCCACCACCACCCCATTTTTATCATTTTTTTACAGTAAGATTATTTATTTATACATTTCTTTCTACCCCTGACTTATGATATCATGTGGTCACTCCAGTGCAGTGCTGTATGCTCTGACAGCTATGGTACGGCCGGAAATGACACAGAAATCTCACAGGGGGGGAACCCGCCCCCCCCCGCTGCTTTAGTTTTCGTTCAGTTCTGTACCTGTTACTATACCAGAGAGAATCTGCAAGACTTGACCTACCGCGTATTCCTTCTAGTCAGTACCCCCCCCCCCCCCACCCTGTCTCAGGATAAAGTACTCCACTCCTCCCAAGCCTAACCATGCCAAGAGCTGGGTAGATTAGGGGGTGTAGTGGACAGTTGGCGCCCTCACCACTGGTGTCTTTCGGAGAGGCCCTTCCAGAGGGGGTCGGTGCGGACCATGCGCTCGATGAGCTTCTTCCACAGCATGCCCTCCGAGATGACCCGCTGCCACTCCTTACACACCAGCTCGGCCGAGCACAGCGAGCGCGCGTCCAGGAACGACAGGATGTTCTCCGCTATGTGGTCCAGACCGCGGGCTGACAGACAGAAAGGGAACAGAGGACGAGCAGTAAAGAGGAGTGCAGTGTCAGACAGAGAGCTGTTAGACCTCTCTTCTCTTTTCAAGAAGTGAAGAAAAAAAAAAGGCTGACTTAGATGTTTCATTGGAATGCCGGTCCAAGTAGGAAGGATTTTTTTTAATGCACACTCATTCCCTGTAAGGCTTAGAGGAGGATTTCAATGGTGTAAGAACATGCTAAACACTACCAGCAAGCCAGCTTGAAGTTAATCTGTATTGTATCCATTGAAAGAACAGCAAGAATGGGAGACCATACTGTAAAGCAATATCAAAGGAAGAGAGATCCATTCACAGCACAGATTTTGCAGGGCACCTTTTGTGTGTGTGTGTGTGTGTGTGTGTGTGTGTGTGTTTCTCTCTTTACTATGATCACAGGGAATAAATCCTATAGTCGAGGCTGACCTCTGAAACTATATGAGTTTCATCCTCAGCACAGCCTCAAGCAGCGTAGAGAATGGGGAGATTTGGTTACACGCAGTATGATGCATAGGCAGGGTGCACTGGTGTGTGTGTGTGTGTGTGTGTGTGTGTGCGCGCATTTGGGGGGGCACACTACCACAGCAGCATGGCCTTGAGGTAGGATTTGATGAATGAGTCTCTGCACACAGTGTAATCAATGATGAAATGTTTATTTTTTTGCAGTGCAGTGGAGCTCATGTGTCGAGCTCTTGCCTACACCGAAATGCATTTTTTTTTTTATGTGTGTGAGTGTATATATATATATATATGTATATATGTGTGTGTGTGTGTACCTGGCAGAGCGGTGATGAAGTCCCTCTGGAGCATGGGCTTGAGGTAGGAGTTGATGTGGCCGTGCTGGTAGTGGCACATGCGTGAGATGAGGTGCTCCACAAACTCCACCTGGTCGCCCTCTGACCACTGGTCAAACAGCTGGATGCACACGTCCTTCTCCTTCTCAAAGTCACCCTGCGATGGCCGCTTCCTCGAACCCGACACTACTCCATTACCAAGCTGCTCAAGACAAGGGGAAAGAGAAAGAGAGGAGTGTGGATCACACAACTGTACTGATTGTCCTGAAAAAACAGAAAAGAAAAGAAAAAACCTCCCAGTTGTGACAACTGTTCAACCCTAGTGACAATGCTGGTGAGGTATGGTAGAATTGTATGCATGCATGTTTGTGCAAACTCACTCCTCACAGCCACACACATCTCTCTCTCTCTCTCTCCAGATTCTTTTATTTGTGTTTTGAATTCTGATGTTTCACACTGACAGGGTAACTGTTTTTCACACCAACATGCAATGCACACGGATGGTGCCTATATCTTCCACTTTACGGAGACTACTTGCTTTTTTTCAATTAAATTCTGAATGAAAATAATTATTTTTGGTTTTAAATACGCACAGAGGCAAAAGTATGTGTCAACTGTTAAATTTCATCATTGGACAGTCTAAGATGTTATAGATGACAGATATATTAGCAGGAGAAACAAGGTCGAGCATAACTCAGGGTATGACCTTTTGATGGTATCTGCAACCTTGATGAAATCAAGAACTAAAATGTTTCTTAGTTTCCATCACAAATGAGTGATCTTTAAACTTGACAAGAATATATGGTGCCTGGAAGTGCTTTGTGTATAGTCACTGAAGATGGAAGATACTAGAACCTATTAGAGGTTCCTGTACCTGCTGTTTAACATATTTAACTGGGTGTTATTTATTTATTTTTTAATCATCATCTTCAAGACGACATGGTGACATTGTATGTCTTCTAAGTTATTTGTATTAAAGTATTTATTTAAATCAAATTCCCTCTCTCCCACACACAATCTCACTCACTCACACGAACATACACACACTCTCACTCACTCACTCACTCACACACACACACACACACACTCTTACTCACTCACGCAGAAGAAAAAACTAACCTTGAATACTGTGGTCTTCTTTGGCGAAAGCTCGTCTGAGTGATTATTCTGAGGCTCCATTACCGTCATATTCTGCACAGATACACAGAGAGAGAGGGACAAAAAGAAAGACCGCACACAGATTAGAGTGAGACTCCACAGGTGTGTACGGGACATGTAGGAGAGAAAGAGAGGCCAAGACACTAAAATATGAGGTGTGAGATGTGGGAGAGGGAATCATCGCTACAGGCCACTGGGCCACATCAGTGCGTGAGGAGGGAATCGACAGGAGGCAAACAAATAAGGCGGATGGAGGGGAGCAGCACAAACAGGCAAACATCAGCACAAGGACATGGCTGGATCCAGTGGAGGGGGTCAGTACAGCTCCCTCATACTGGATGCAACTTAGCAGGTGATGGGACGGGGGGGGGGGGGTCAGACCGGAAAGCAGTCCTGTGTGATAAGACACATGTGAAAAAACACAATATGCAAACAAAATTTTGCATACACGGTGCACACAAATATAGGCCTACTGCTGAATGACAATCTTCAAATGTGTACTTCCAGGGGGAGATGGAGTGTGAGGGTCTAGCCAGGTCTGAGACACTGTGTTCCAACAGTGTGTGTGTGTGTGTGAGCGAGGGAACGGAGTCTGAGAACAGTGTGACCTTGGAGAGAGCACCGGTAACCAGGCAGCAGAGCAGATCTGACCCTCTCTAATCACGACAACACTCATAGCACCAGACAAAATGACAACTCCACCAAGAGTGCGTGAGTGCGTGCGTGCGTGTGTGTGTTTAATGACATTTACCCTTTTTGAGTAGGCTTACCTACCACATTTAACTAAAGAGTCTGAAGGTTGCAAGCATTATTCATAAGACTAGCCATCATTTCCTGATGACATAAGACAAGACTCGAATAAGACTAAATGTGACACTGAGATTCTTACTGCACTGCCATAACATAATGCAACGTAGGCCTGCCATCAACCAAATAAAATTAACACTATGGTGTTATGGTTGATGAAGCAATTAAATAATTTAAGCCAAGGTGCTAGTGTACTAGGACCAAGGCCCATATCAAAAACTAGGTGTAGATATTAAGCCTAAAACCCAAGGATGAAAAGTATGATCTTGTCCTCGAGGTTCAAAAGCAGAGAACACGCTAGTTCAGAGTAAAGACTTTGAAGCTCTTTGAAGAATGTTATCCAAACACATTAGCCCCGACCTCAATGTCCTGAGCATCCGGCCCACTCCGATCTGGTACCGTCCATAATTCACAAATTGGATTCGATGATAATCAGGTTGCATCCTAGGCTGTGGCTATGCGGAACATCAAGTATTGTTCCCGACTGTATCTTCCGCCCGGAGTGATAAAATCTCTGCTGTGTTCCCAAACCAAAATATCTTTTTCCTAACTTCCCTCTCCACCTTCAACGGCTGAGTCTGTGCGTGTGCACAAACACACACTTTCATACATAACCTGTTAGTTTAGTTAAGCATAAAAACTAGCCTAGTGCAAACAATGTATAGTGTAGAACTCTAGGCCTAGGTCTTTCAGCCCACACACACACACACACACACACACACACACACACACACCACACACACACACACACACACACACACCACACACACACACACACACACACACACACACACACACACACACACACCTGTACTGTAAATGTTTGCTAAAGATCCATCATGGAAACACTAGGCACCTCAAACTGATCAACAGGTCAATGACAAAGGCCCTGTCAAGTGCTGGATGAAGGTAAGCAAACAAACACACACACACTGAGCGAGACAAATCACAAGGACACGAGACGCAGACAGGAGGCGAAAGTAAAACACACAACCAAGCAAGCTAACTAGAGTGGGCAGCAAGCACTAAAATCAACTGCAGGAAGAAGAGGCAGACGGCATCATTTGAAAGTTAGCAGGCAAGGCAAGCAAGAAGGCAGGCAGACAAGGGGGTGGGGGGGGGTGTCAGGCAGGCAAGCATGTGGTGAGGCCAGACGAGCAGGCAGTGTCTCCTCGTTCTCAGGCTTGAGGGCTGCTTATGGCCTGCCGAGACACTGCGCCCACACCCCGTCAGTGCAGGTGCACTGGGCCACACCCAGATCTCAGTCACATGGCAGGCCACTGGAAGGAGTAAAGCCAACCAGGACCTCCTGTTGCATCACTCACTCACACACACACACACACACACACACAGCTTTCAAAATTTAACAGTTAATGGCTGTGGGTGCATTTAAATATGCATCTATTAGCAAGTTGCAGATGTGAAATATGTCTTTAAGATGCAGCTCAGGAGGTTTATGAGTGAAAGGCTTAAGAGTTACAGCATTCTCCCCCAGCTCTCTCTAAACCATCACCGCACAACTCTCCTCCGCGGACTACAGCTGTGCATTAAATAATAAATCTGATGTGGCACCCATAAAAGAGAGATGGGGGCAGAGTGAGACTGCGGCGTGCCAGAGAGAACAAGCTTGCCGAGGGGGGAATGAACAAGCACTGGGCCTGTAACACCAATCAATACCAGGAGCCGGAGAGACCAGCATCCTGCAAAATTAAACAAACAATCAAACAAAAAATGGTACTGAGGAGGCTGCAGTGATGGTGCACTGGGGGATGTGGTGAGGGGTGTGTGTGGTGGGGGGGGGGGGGGTTGTTCTGGCGGGGGTGGACACAGCACTAGGTACAGAGGAGGTGATGGAGAGGAGAGGAGAGGAGACAGGACGGGTGGGGGCGGGAGGTGGGTGGTTTTTAAGAGGAGGAGAGCAGAACCTGGTTGTGGGCCCGGGAGGAGGGGAGGCTCTGCAGGCACCTGAGTGCACACAAACTCTCTGCCACGGAGGAGCAGCCCAGCCAGAGAGAGCGAGGCACAGAGCACTGTGAGAGAGGGAGAGAGAGAAAGACAAGGAGAGAGAGAGAGAGAGAGAGAGGGAGGGATATTGGGCAAGAGAGCAGGAAAAGGACAGGAACAAGAAGCAGTTGAGTGAGCATGTGAGACAGCAGTAGGAGAAAAGAATTCAGAGTGAGGAAATGAGAGAGTGAGAGAGAGAGAGAGAGAGATGGGCAGAGAGGGGGTGAACCAGATTAAAAAAGAAGGGGTGAGAGAGAAGTGAGAGAACAAAAGAGGACAAACGGAGTGAGACAAGTATGTGGGGGCCAAGGAGAAGAAGAACGGAAAAGAGTTAAGTGTGGGAAGTGAGGGGGAAAAACCAGTATTAGAGCCAAGCACTCACACACACACAGTCATTGCACACGCACACACACACACATAATAAACAAACACACATGGACGCGGTCACAAACTGTGCAAAAGCACACACATAAAGACAGAAGCACTGTTAAAATATGAGGTGGGTAGAGTTGTGAAGAGGATGGGCACAATCAGCATGATCACATATGAAGTGTACAGTTTCAGAGGTTATTCCACTATGGGATTTGACCAACACTCTTGGGCGAGCCAAAGTACAAATACAACAAACAGAATCCCACCCATGTTTGAAATTCTAGCATGGTGATTTAGCTGTATAGTATAATGTTGCAACTTTCTTTACATAGGCTAATCTTCATCGGGGCTCAGGTCATTGTTTCGTTAGAATGAAATGAAATGTGTGGAGTGTTTTTTCATAGTGGCAGGAGGGATGTGTCTTTACAAACCCCACTTTTTGTAGATAATAGTCAATGGCAGGGATATATTCAGTTCGGCATCAACTGATCTAGAATGATTGACAAATGTTTGTCAGTAACAATGTAGCTAATAATCGCGACATTATTACTGCATATTAAGCAGCATTTTTTTGCAACAAAGCTAGATAGAGTGGCACTTGGGTTGCTTGAGGTTTCATTTCCTGGAGCGGTAGAAATAAATAATATTTAACCTAACTAACCTACAGCATTAGCATCAACGTTAAATCAGAGAGGGTTGAAGCGGTCAGTATTCAATAATCTTTGGTCAAAGGGCTTGACAACCTTTGGGAAAATAAGTCCGGAAATATTTACAGAAGTATTATAGATAATACCGATTGCAAATTAAGATGAAAAGCGTTAAATTGTCTATCGACACCAAATGACATCTGGTATTTTCCTAAATACGTTTACATTCTAACATACTGCAACATACCTTGAACCTATAACGTCAAGGGGAAGACGAGTGAAATCACCACTTTGGCTAGCTAGCTAACAGTTAGCGTTACCCTACGGGCTACTGTTAGCTGTGGACACTTCCTTCTACGCAGCAATAAAAACTCAATCTCAGGCTTGCGGAGTGGCTTAGAAATTGTTCTTTTATATAGGGCTTGATTAACACATCTGCTAGGAACACATATGATGTGCTAGTTTGATAAGCCTTTCTCGGTGAGGCCACTGACTAAAGAAACTACATACCAGAAGCTCGCTAGACATGACGCTAATAACAGAACGGCTAGCTAACGTTACGCTACAGAAGGGCTAAATGGCGCAGCGGTACTGCAATGACTGGACGCTCCCACAATTTCTGATATTTTTGTTGATATTTATGGATCGTCAGGTTTATAGCTAAGCATATATTGACCTTGGCATTCATATAATGGGGTCAATATGAATTAGCGAAATAAAGGACTGTAACAAACAATAAATAGTTTTCTGGGCCCGAAACTGACGTTAACGTTAACATTATTTGTCTAGCTTGACATAGCTGCGTACCCATAGTCTAACGCTACGGAATGTTCACTCTTTTGCCATTCAGTATACTGCATCACCAATAACCTCACTAGTGATATTCCTAAGACAACTCAAAACAATGTATTTGGTAAGGTTCTCGACTGTGAATTGACTTCTTACCATTAGCTCCAACGTTTTGTCTTCCATCTCCGGCTCCATATTGTTGTTCCGCCCGAAACTCGAAGCGAAAATGGAAACCCAGCCCTGCGTCGCTGTCCGCATCTGAGCATACGTCACAGCCTAAGGCAGGGAGTGTTTTGTGACCCGACAAAGAAGGCACCCAAACGCCTTCTCATGAATAACAACTGTTTGATTGGACATACTGTGACGGAAGGCGTGTTTTGGTAAAGCATGGTTCAATGTGATTGGCCCCAACAACCACTACGGCTTCCCCCAACAACGTTGCCATTTTTTTTAATTTCCTAAGACCTAGCGAAAATATCACATTCATGAGATATCAGCTGTAAACATTTCTCTAATGCTAGAAACGCCAATTAGCCGGTTGTATTTTGATAAATGCATTTGGAAACGTTTTTACACAATGGAGAACGTCACTTGCGCGTTTAAGAATGTTGGTCTTGCTGTAGATCATGTTGAGGTTCCAAATTCATGAAATTCATGAACAGATTGTAAAATTACAGCTGAAAGGTGAAATCACATTCACAAATATTGTGTAATACACCCACACAGCACTGATCACTTGCCATACACCTATCATGTAGCATAAAACAGCCATATACAAGTCAAATGTGAATTGTTTTTATAGAACCCTTGTACTTTCAGAGTGAAAACAGCAGAGTCAAAGGGTTTTGGATCAAAGAATAGCACACTAAAATGCATTTCATTGAAACATCATTGATTCCCCATATGCTATGCATTGCTGGCTACATATGAAAATTCACATAATGACTTCTCTCTGAATGTGCTCTCCGGATTGTCAACACAGACTGCTTGCTGGACAGAGAAAATCTTGCTCTTCCATCTCATTGGTCATACAGCATTGCTGGCAAGCCATCCAGTAGAGAAAAAAAAGAGGACACGGTGGAAAAAGTGTGAGTGGATGAAGGACCATTATTGTTGTTTTTGAGCAGTTCAAATTTAATACTTCTTTGTCCCCCATTCGCTACAGAAACCCAGGTAAAAAAAAAAAAAAAGAAAAAAATCCTAAACATCATAAAATACAGCAGCATCAGTTGCCTGTAAAAAAAAAAAAAAAAAAAAAAAAAAAAAGCAAAGAAAAAAAAAAAAGAAGAAGAAATAGAAATGCAAAAACGAACCCATGGGGAACATAAGAATCATGGGAGAAGGGACATAAAGAAAAATATATAATATATTTATATATATATATTTCTGTATAAGAGGAGCGAGTCCAAAGTTTTCTTCAGATGGGGGCCATGAGTATCTCGGGCACGATGTTATTTATTTAAAAAAAAAAAAAAAAAAGAAAGAAAAAAAAAAAAGTTGATACATTGAACTTAAAAAGGCAAGTTCAATCCAATCAGAGTATTCTAAGGCTGGGGCGTTATTTTGTTGTTACTCATGAAGGGCTCTCTCTCTCTCTCTCTCTGTCTCTCGTGATTGACAGGCAGTCACCTCCTCTTCAGCATATGTTTCTGTATATGTATCTGTGTGAGTGAGTGCAGTTGATAAGGGGTCCATTATCTCTCGCTGCATGAGAGATTCTTTTCCTCTCCGTCCGTCTGTTTCTTCATCCGTTCTTTCACCTCCCCATTTCAGTCCCCGACTACCTAGTAGTCATCCAAATCGAAAAATTCATCGTCATCTCCCTGGTACTCCATGCCCTGGAAATCCACCCTGTACCTCAAAATTCCTGGAGAAAAGAAGGGACGAGACCCACAGTAAGAGGAAGACAAAAGCTGTACAATGCAGAAGAATGAACTAACTTTGAGCATCATTTTCTAAAAACGGCAAAGCAAAAGTCTCACCCCCAATGCCACCGAAGCCTTTGACAAACTGCGATCCCTCCTGACTCTTATCAGTGACGATTTCCAGCGTGGCTCCGAACTTCTTGTAGTTATTGGCGAACCATTCCAGCAGAGGCATGCATTCTATCAGCTCGTGCTCCTGTCCCGTCTATTCAAATGAGCAGACACACACAAAAATGACAAAACAGGAGAGATTATTTCAGAAGTTTGCATCAATGATGCAATGCTGAGATTCTTAAAAAAGAATGTAGAATTCACTCACCTCTTTGTCTGTGAAATGAGACTTGTCTTTTTCCTGTTCTGGCGTCAAATAAATGGTCTTCTCATCTTAAAAAAAGGAAAAATAATAATTTTTTAAAAAATTGCAAGCAAGTGCATGGTAGTTGTTTTAAATCTGCTACAGTGCTTCACCATCAAACTTACTAGAATCCTCACAGTCTAATGTGTGAAACTACAAAGTGAAAAACTGTCTGAAAGATACAGGGTTTGGCAGGAACTGGTGCTCCAGCAAACACGGGAAAAGACTTTCAACTCACTCTTCCTGCAATATCAATGACCAGGCAACGATCATGCCATAATCACTTTCGATACAGGGCTACACAAAGCACCAGTGCATTTATATACAGGTAAAGAATTCTGTAACACCTGTCACCGGCCAGATCAAGACTGAAGTCTGATCGGAGCTGTACAAGTGGTAACAGTGTCTGTATCACATTCAGGTCCAAGTATCAATAAGGACCCAGGCTTCAGTTGAAAAAGGTAACGTCCTGATTCTAATCCTCGATTTTCTCCCATCTGCTCATATCAGTCTTACCATCAATCACCAATGATTGAAGGCAAAATGCCTCAAAAACCACTGACTGAACTTTCATTAACAGTAATATAGCCATTGGTCTGAAGGAAGCAGTAAAAGACTATTGTGAATTCCTCTTCCTCAGGTTAATTAATACCTTGCCTTTACCATAATCTTAATCCATGTGACTGTAACAGGGAGTCACTTACCATCTCAGGTATCAGGCTTGATTTGGATGGCTTTGCAAATTTGCTAAATTTAGCAGTCTTTCATTTACTGCTGGGACACCGTTGCAAAGACACTGACAGCCATCACCAAAACTTTAAAAGCGTTTTCTATGTTTCCAGCAGCATAAAGTATACATCTATGATGGCTTCAAAATTAGGCAAAGCAGGTATTAGAAGGCTGAATTTCATACGAATATTTCATCTGGGGACGTCTCCATGCCTAGCTGCCATCTAACAATCTAACAGGGAGGATACACTGGATATGTTACCGATGCGTTAAGTCAAAGCCGCATTTGCAGATGCAATTAGCTTCCACTATAATCAACGGAACTGACCACACCAAACACGGCAGTGCAGCGAAAATCTTATCAGTCTTTTAAATGTATTTTAACGCGACTTGACTTCACGCTTCCATTAACGCATCCAGTGTAGCCCTAAGGTTAGAAGGTAAGACTTGCTTGCTGTTTGGGGAAGACTGAAAGGAGAAAAGTATGAAGCATTGGCCAAGTGACGCATTACAGCATGTGTACCATTCTCTGCGCCGTTGCTCTCTGCTCCATGAACTCTCAGGATGTATCTCATAGTGTCCAGGTTTTCATAAACAATAAGGATCTCCACGGCTCCCATCTCAAGGGCTTTGAGGGTATCTTCCACGCCGAAGCAGTACTTCCCCGTGTCCTGGCTGATCTCGTCGAAATATCGCCCTTTTAAGATAAGAGTGACATGAGTATCAAATAACGCTACTACTGAATTCCCCACATACTAAGCCATCAGCCACAGACATCCAAAAACAAACAAACACACACACACACACACACCTACCTATGAGTTTCTTCTCCTGGATGAACTTGACGTTTGACAACACTTCTGCAGAGAGCTCAATAGCTTGGTTGAAACCATTCTCTCCGCCATATGAGATATCTACCAGCTTCAGCACTTTTGCTTGTAACCTCTGTAGAGATATAACACCCCAAAGGACAGCAGGCAGGTTAGACAACCACACAGAAATTATAGTGAGGACTAATGAACACTGGCAGTCATCACCTTTTTTTTTTTTTTAAATGAAGAAACAAGCACATGGCCAAAACACCCTTCAAAAGAACTAGGCTATGTCAAGTCACTGACAGATAAATGACAAAGGGGGGAAAAAAGAAAGGGGAAAAAAAAAAAAAAAAAAAACTTTTCTCTTTCCACACTGGGGCGTGCATAACAGTGGTTCAGCTTTTGACTCCATAAACATGTGCAGAAGGAGAATGTATGAGTGTGAGACCACAACTGCGGTTCGTTCAACACTGAATTCACAGTCTTGCTGAGACAGAGTTCAACAAAGTGCAGCTTTGGTCCCTGACAGAAAATCTACAACAGTTTGGTAGATCTACTGTATGCTGTTACACAAATATAAAGAATTACTGTTATAATAGCACGACAATGTGAACAGGAAACAGTTGACCAAATGCCACAGACGTACCGGGTCAAACATATCGGACTGACTCAGTTCTGTTTTGAAGTCAGCTGAACCAGCCAGGACCATGCCGGCCACGTTGACCTTGTCGTTGGAGACGAAGAGCTGGACTGCCGTCTCGGCTACCTTCCTCACATAGTTGTGCCTCTTCTCCATCCTAAGACGGGCAAAACGCAACGCAGACTGTCCTCCTCTGCCTGGGTGTAGAAGAAAACACACATTGTTGTGCCCCTTAAGACAATGAGTGAAAATGCCCCCTTCCCACCTTCTGCAGTGGCAAGACAAATTGGAGCCCGCCAGCATGTAACCACGTGTTAAGACCTTGACGTTCAGGGTTATGGGTTGCTGCTTTAAGAAACAGGCCAGGTCTAAACAAATGCCTCACCTGGTTATAATGACATTGTGGTGTTCCTGAACACCACACCTGATTAAACATTCCCATTCTGCAGACCAGAACACAGCTCATTCAATGGGTAATGGCTACAGCTGTTCACACACTTATTCTCCTCACGAGGACAGACCGCTGCATCTCAATTTACGTTGGAGTCTACAAAATTTTATGTATTCGGCTCTAGTCTTGGGCAGTGTCTGCCTCAACCAACAATGAAACTTTCATCACACTGACTTTGGTCTGAAACTGCAAACAGATGCATGTCTGAAAGATACAGGGTTTGGCAGGAACTGGTGCTCCAGCAAACACGGGAAAAGACTTTCAACTCACTCTTCCTGCAATATCAATGACCAGGCAACAATCATACCATGATCACTTTCGATACAGGCCAACAGACAGATAGTGCTGTTACACAGAAACAATACATTACTGTTCGCACAGTCTCACAAAGTCAGAACTTTAATTAAATGTGATGAATTTGTGTATAGAAATCATAAGAAGTGATGAACTATATTGTCCCACAGGGCACTAAGACATTTACTGTATCAGTCTCATTTCAGCATATAGTATATATTCTTTGATGTATGATATAATAGATGTAGATCATTATAAATGTGCATTCTGGATATGGCGGTGACTGGCCGGTGGCTGTAGGGTGGTTATGATGGACAGGGGTAGCAGTTTACCGTGCTTCTTGGGAAGATCCACAGTGAATTTGTGTAGAACTTCCCTGGTGTTTCCTTGCAGAGTTCCGAACAAGGCGCCACTCCCATCAATCACAATAAAACCAAACTTGCTGTCATCGGACAGCAGGGCCGTCAGCGCCTGTGAGAAGACAAACGCGAGAGATTGGCAAGATTATCACAGCTTTGCCTTTGGTAACACATAGTAAGACTGAACTCAAGGAGGAATGCCAACAGCTGTTACAGAAGTCACAGTCACACTGACACACAAACACACACACAAGCGCACACACACACGGGTACACAAACTCTGCATTTCACACCTCGGTGTGGAACTTGTTGTCGCAGAGATAGAGAGAGGTGTTGATGGGTTTAAAAGGCTCAAAGTCAATGTTGACTTTCTTCTCTTTGCCCTCCTCAGTGACGATGGTACCACAGTACACCACCAAGCCATTAGGGGGAACTGCAGAGAAAAAGGGAAGAGGTAGTAGACTGTCAACTTTGGAAAAAAAGGAACAAACGCTGGAATCAACTGTAATCCACCACGTGTAGCACTTTAAAGCTTTCTTGTCACTACAAAGTTCTAATCAATTGCTGATTTTTCACATTTCAAAAAAACAAAACAAAAAAAAAAAACATTTCAAATTCACATCAGTACATGTAGATTTCTTACAAGTAGGGATGCACCGATCTGATATTTGGATCAGATATCGGTCACGATATGGAAAAAATACTACTTTTCTGATACAGGCATCAGAAAAATTAGCCGATCCATGAGCCCATCAGTTTCCTAAAATGAATGACTGCAACAACTTTATACTACTCTATGCTACTGTGCACTCAGCTGGCTTGCAAAGATATGGTATAGCATGTCAGCTAGGTGCAGCTATAAGTAATTCACACACAACTTTTATATAGCTATAAGTGCTACTGATAAAATGCTTATCAAGCTAAGGTCATGTACTGTAAGTTTTAATGAACAACCTGCAAATATTTAACCTGA
Source organism: Tenualosa ilisha (assembly GCA_015244755.2). Taxonomy (NCBI): domain Eukaryota; kingdom Metazoa; phylum Chordata; class Actinopteri; order Clupeiformes; family Clupeidae; genus Tenualosa; species Tenualosa ilisha. The sequence goes on along the minus strand of PYXC01000135.1, from coordinate 285,224 downwards.
ATGCTTCCTGTTAGCGAACTTAGCACCAGGCGAGTCTGCTTGTCAGTGATGCAGCAGCCTTACATTACTCACCAAAAGGATAACAAATATTGCATATTGTAAGACACACCTCTCCAATAATCCAATGAAGATTCTACTAAAGTTGTTTATGATTATTAATTTAGACAGATGCAACATAAAACACAATTGACATCTGCAGCAGCTTACTGATTTTCACTAGCACCTTGCATAGAAAAAATTTGTTTCACAGGAGTTCTGTAGTGTTAGGTTCATGCCGAGAAATTTAAAGTGACGGGCGCAAACCTATGTATCGGAATCGGTATCGGAACTAAGAAAGTTGGATCAGTGCATCCCTACTTACAAGACATAAAGCTTTGTTCTTGCTGTTTTTTGGCAAGTTGGTTTTGGCGAGTTATGTCATTGTTCTCCCCATTACAATTTCATTTACCATTTAAGTTCAAAGCTGTTATTTTAAAGTAAAAAAAATCAGTTTTGTTGTTTGAGTTTTGTTTTCATAATAAGAACACATTCATTCTGTTTACTTCTAAGATGGACTCTCTTTCAACTGCTTTTGCACTTCTGCCCGTGTAATGTGTCTGCCTGCCACGAGTCTGCCCATCTTCTACCTCTATATTACAAACAGAATACAAAATCACAAACAAATACTTCTAGATGTCTAACTGTGATGGCCCAGGACAAACTAACAGCGGGGCACAGTCCGAGCCAGACGGTCACCTTTGTTGTAGAGCTTAAGTCTCTGCTGTACGGAAGTGATGGCACCGAGCACTGACAGCCTGTTGACTCTGCTCTTGATGTTGGAGGCGGTGCCGAACTCATCAGCCAACATCTTGGAAACTCTGGAGATCTGGTCCTTGGGAGGGATGATGAGGGAGATCATACTGGTGCCATTCCTGCACAACAAGAGAAGGGACAAAACAAACAAACAAATAAAACCATGACTACCTGGGACCTATACTACAAAGCAAAGTAACTTGTTTAACCTAGGTAACTATGGGAGGAACCACTGATCTCCAAAAGAACACTGCACAGAGCAACTGTTGATTCTGCAGTAACATGTTGTTCAGAGATCAACAGTTTCTCCTGAAGTTACTTGGGTTAGCCAGTAACCTCGCTTCATAGTATACCCACCTGGTCATACTACTGATCAAATAAAAATATTAAATATTTAATTTTCAAGTCTCACTGAAAATTATACTGATACTGGAAACTATAGGCTACTTTCTTTAAAGCAAATAACTTTATATATATATATACATATAAAAGAAGCAGCATGCCATGTCCTTCTGGAAACCACATCATAGCAAACTAGTATGTAGTGGTAAGAATCCTTCAGGAATAGCAGCCAAATATGGAGAAAAGTATGAAATGGCTGAGAGTTAAATGCTGTTTTTTCATGCACACTGACAATAGCATTTGATCTGAATTTCAGGCACAATGTAACAGAAAAGACTCAACCATTAGCTAGATTCATAGAAGAGGATATTAATTCCATTATCATACTGTGCCAATACAGACAGAAGGTTTATACTTGCACGATGACCAGTCACTCAGTCATGAACACTAAACCATAACCCTGGCACAAATGCAAAGACTACAGAAAGCACTTATGCCAGCCACATATAATTGGTTTTAGCACACTGGTTCTAGCTGTTGGCAGGAGGTCTGTGAAAAACTTCACGACAAAATAACATCTAACTGAACCAATAGATACAAGCCTGTATTGTTAAATTTGTGTTGCGATTATGAGGGGTCCTTGGAAATTTTTCTGCTCCATGAGGGGTCCCCAGTCCAATAAAGTTTGTGAACCCCTGCTTTAGCACACAGTTCAGCCTAGCCCAGTAGCACTGAGTAGTAGTAGTACATTGAGAAGCAGGTGTAATGAGGGATTTCAATTGCATGTCTATGCGACACACATTTTACATACTAGGCTAATGCGCAAGATCATTAACTTTGCTAATATGTACAGGTGTACAGTACTCTGACTTTTACTCCAGTTTAGAGCACAAAGCAAAGACTGATCTGAGAAACACGCACTATAACAAAAGTAGTTGTAAACAGGTGTCTGACCCTGGCGCAACTTGAAACCAATCTGCACCCATACAGTTCACAGTACTACTACAAAACATGACGCACAGACCGAACCACGGGGCGACCTTGTGTGAAGGACCTGACCATAACGACACATTGTATCTTTTCTCACACGTGCTACCTGTCAAAAAAAGGTAAAATACCAGTTGCGCTGACGCTGCATTTACGCAGTGCAGACCCACCGGTCAATGTAGGGCAGCCGGGTTGTACGTAATGTGGCACGCGTGCTAGTAATTCCATCACCTAGAGACCAACTACAATCTACAGTGGATCAGCGCCAATCGGCCAAGTTTTAGTTGTATTTGAAGGATCAAATTTCTTGTTTATATAAAACCATGGTTACTGCGAATTAGGCCCAAGCTGGGGGCAAAGTGCTTCGTCTCACTCGTAGTCTCTAAATCCACTATAAGGTATGGCATGAGTTTCAACTCAAACCAATCAAAACAGCACAATTTAAAGTTCATAAGAAATACTCAACTGAATATGATGTAACGGACATCAATGGTCACTTAGCCTAATTTGCCATTAAACCGGTGCCCAGACCGACTGAAGCCATTGATGTGCCTTCAATTTTTTTTTTTAAATCAAAACAAATCTTTTTTTTCTCGTATACTTTCACAAAGATGTGTGAAGATCTATGAAGAATACCGAACACCACAGCTATGTTTAATTATTATAACATATTCATGGCTTAATCAAAAGTAACAAACTCATGATCATTCCTGGTGACTCTACTACGGCGTCTGAGCAAAGCCTAATTTTTTGGTCTGAGCACAGGAGTAACGTTACAGGCGCGTCTGTTGCCCTTAAAGTACCGAGATGGATACAACTTACTGTAACCAAAAAAATACATTTATTTTTAAAAAAAAATCCTATGGCTAAATCGTTTCCCTGATAAGGAACACCTAAGGAGCGACCCAAGGCCACCACACGACCAGTTTTGGCCGGTCTGATACAGTGAAGCTTGCAACATGCGACAGGATTGTCATCTTTTTCAGAAGCCAGTGCTGCTTACGAGCTAACGTTAGCTAGCGTTACGCTAACAATGCACACATAACTGTACACTAAAATAATGCCACGCTTTACAGTGATAAGTGACACTTGCAAACCTTCAACATGACAGTTCTCAACTCCCGAGCCCCACCACGCTAACGGACGGAAACCTATTAATTAAAACGCCATAGCATGTCATGACTTCAGTGCGAAAGAGGCCTGCATTGCGGCCTCCGGTAGAAACGAACCTACCTTTCGATTATAATTACAATACAGTGGTCATGATTGAACACTTAAGGTCCAACATTTATACGCGAAACCCACAAATAACTCAAGCTAAAATCTATGGCACGAAGTCTCGTGGCTGCACCCCACTCGCCGGTTGCCTGCTCCTCCCAAATCCCCGGCCTTCTACAACAGCTGGCAACCAGTGGTCTACATACACCTGGACTTTTACCCAGCGCTAATGCTAGCACGACAAATATGAATAAATTGTATCAAAATGTGTACGTACCCTCTTGCTGCTTCCAAACTTTTGATCAGCTTCTTGATTTTCCATATCTCCACGTTCCTGTCCGCCGCGCTCGGGTCGTCCGCCATCTTTCCTGTTGTAATCGCTTAGGAAAGAGTAACAGACAGGATATAAACGCAGCAAAGGCACCTCTGTCTCTATTCAATAAGAGCAACACTTATACTGAACAGAAAGTCAATGTTACAGCGCCTAACATTGGGGCAGGGTATTGCCCTGATTCCAACAGCTATTTCACCGCTGGTCTCACCTGGCGTAACGTTAGGCAACCACCCGAGATGGAAAGACCCAACACCGGCTGACGGTGTCAGTAAAGTGCGCGGCAAAACTAGGCCCTTTTTCTCCCCAGGCCCTAGCGTCCACCCTATTAGCTACCACATATGTTGTCTCGCAATAGTTATCTCATCCGAGATCAGCGAAACGATGTTTCAGATATTTTTTCAAGAATCTGTAAGATAAAATAATTACTAAATTTTACCTGCCTCTGGCTCCGCCGCACCACTCAGGGTCTTTCTGCGCTACGGCCGCCGCGATTTTTGTTTCGTTCGTCTGCTATGTGACGTTGCCTCTCCTTGCCGGTTCCGTCTTCCACGAGCTACGCGTGGTGCGAGAGGTTCACATGTGGGAGGTGAATCTGGGTGGATCTCGATTCTCCACTTCCTAGAAACCTGCATAGAAACGCTACGATAGCGTCTTCTAAATGGCTAAGCTGTAAGCTTGTCAGAAAACAAGAAGTCATGGGCGGGATCATGAATGGTGATGCCTCGTGGGAGCTGTAGTCCTTCAGACAGAGCCACTCTCAAAAACACCAGCTACTCATGTCTGTGCAGAAGATGGAATATTAGCCAACTTATTTCATACTAAATCATACTGTGTATGTTTCATAATAAAAAGGCACTAGCAGAGAGGGTTGAAGCAGGTTTTTAGCAATGGGTAACGCTTATTCCATTCTAATTAGACCCTACTGAAAACACTGGGTTAATTTTACTTAGTTACTTAGGCCTACTTTAATCACTTTGGAGAACTTAAAAAAATGCAGACCAATTGAAATTCTTCATGGCCTTTGAATCATGGAATACTGAACATATTTGTCTATAAAGCCTTTTGAGCAGACCACTGAAATGTGAAATAATTGAATAATTTATTCAATGGGGTAGGTGGAGGAAATACTAAGGGATAGGCTTAGGACTCCACCCATAGGCAAAGTCTTGATCATGCAAGTCTGAGAGGAGGATATGCCATAGCCTGTGGAACAGGTTTGAGTGCAACAACTAGAACATCTCCCTGGAGTCAACAACATGGAAATACATGTCCAGTATAACCAACATAGGCTGGAGGTAAGTTTTTCTAATATTTAATGCAAACCAAGGGTAGTCTATAGCCTGTGACATGTAGGCCTATACCTCATACAAAGTAGCCCGCTTCAGAGAAATGCTGCTTATTCAACTTGAAGCGATTTAATTTCTATTGTTAGTTAATAATTATTCAAATACTCAAATATTAATGAATGTTGGCTTTTGTGACACTCGTGATCATACATAGCGTGAATTCATAAAAAAAATGGAATGTTCCAAGTACAGTTCTTATTCAGCACTGCTTCAGTTTGATCAGGAATGAATAAGTGCATAAATACATGTGCATTATGAATTAATTAGGCGTATACATTACACACCATGATTGTGAATCATGATTACGGGCGGTGGTAGCATAGTGGTTAAGGAACCTGGCTAGTGTGCAAGTAGCCTGAAAAGTTGTGGGCTCATATCCCAGCTGCCACTGCTGTGCCCTTGAGCAAGGCACTTAACCCTAAGTTGCTCTAGGGGAGACTGGCCCTGAACAACTGATAGTTGACAAAATTGTAAGTCGCTTTGGATAAAAGCGTCTGCTAAATGCATAAACATAAACACATGATATTTTCACTGTGTTACTTCATATATGGAGAAAGCCCAAGTGTATTTTCTTTTTAATGAACAATCATTTTGACATCATAAAGACACAAGCATTCAGTATGGACTTGGTCAGTATTGATAATTCAGTTTTAATGAAAACAACAGCAGTAAGCATGAGATAATAAGACTGGGATTTACCTTTGCTTTCAGTAACAACCAGGAAGAAGACTGTGTCTTATTAACAGTGTAAGAGGAATGGATCATGGCTGACTCAGTAACTATTGTAGATGATGCAAGGTAAAAATAATATTAATAATTTAACAAGCGGTGTTATAGAGCAATTAATGATGTAGTATAGCTTGCTAATGATCTGGCATAGGTATACAATTTAGAGTACACATCTTAAAACCGGTTTCTCTAGTTAGAACTTGTTGCAGAGAGGCTGTGATATGCTTTCAGTTTTATTTTAACATCACATCAAGTTTTGCAACCACATGTGGTCAGATGTTGTAGGTGAAAAACACAGAGATAATGAACTACACAGTGTTGGTATATCGAACATGCATTATTTGCTGATATATAGAAACGCTGTGTCGTTCATTATCCCTTACGTACATGCCACCGATGTAACTGAATGCTTATTGATTATTTCTAAAATCCTTACGGTCTTTCGTTTCTTATCTAGTTTTCCACTGTTGTTTCTTCATTTCTTTAGAACATTAAGTGCAAGCAGCTCTCAATGTTTTCTGTAGATTAACTCCACTGCCCTCCCTAATCCTTTACTTTATCTGTGCATTATTAATTTTATTTGACACAGTCCTGAACTGATCTCGTCTGACCAGCAAACTAACCAGACAGTCCATAGCAAGGAGCTAGGGGCAGGGTAAGACACAAATACACTTTACTGAGGAGAATGGTGATGTGTTTAGACAAGCCTCTTACCCATTTTCCATATGTATTTAGTGCATAATTAGTGCATATAATTGTGCTACAGGTCTACAGTTGAGTCGGCAAGGTCTACTTCCCCCGCCCCCAGCTATTCGTCAATGAAAAGTAATGAGTCTATGGATAGGATTGTCAAATTTGAACAAGGGTATGTCATCTTTTCATTTGTTATTTTTTACTGTATACTGTTTATGCTGTGTTTTTTGAGTTGTATTCATCTGAGCATTGTTGATTTCATTCGACACAGTCCTGACCTGATCTCGTCTGACCAGACCTCATCTCATCATAAGCCCCAGCAGACTGACCAGACAGTGAAGAGTAAAGACTTAGGGGCTGATGCCGGGTAAGACACAAATATATTCTACTGAGGAGAATGGTGATGTGTTTAGACAAGTGTCTTACCCATTTTCCATATGTATTTAGTGCATAATTAGTGCATATAATTGTGCTACAGGTCTACAGTTGAGTCGGCAAGGTCTACTTCCCCGCCCCCAGCTATTCGTCAATGAAAAGTAATGAGTCTATGGATAGGATTGTCAAATTTGAACAAGGGTATGTCATCTTTTCATTTGTTATTTTTTACTGTATACTGTTTATGCTGTGTTTTTTGAGTTGTATTCATCTGAGCATTGTTGATTTCATTCGACACAGTCCTGACCTGATCTCGTCTGACCAGACCTCATCTCATCATAAGCCCCAGCAGACTGACCAGACAGTGAAGAGTAAAGACTTAGGGGCTGATGCCGGGTAAGACACACATATACTTTACTGAGGAGAATGGTGATGTGTTTAGACAAGTGTCTTACCCATTTTCCATTTTTCTGTGACCAGTTGACTGACTGACACCAACCCTTTTCAGCATCATACATACCGTTCCCCTACACATGCCACAATTTTTTTTTTCTATAAACCTTTTCACTGATTTTGTAGACTATTTTCAATTATATAATGAAAATAATTTTTAAAAATTATATTAAAATAATCAAAATCTGCATTGTAAAATCAGTACAATCAGGGGTAACAGTGTTTATGTCCCTGAAGAGGTTTGGTGTCAGTATATGAACTGGCCAATGAGCATAACAGATTTATGTAATCAAAGAAAATTTTAAAAATTCAACAATGTTGTTGATGAATTGGTTTTACGTGGCTAGTTTTGTTTAATTAGTGAAAGAGCATAATAGAATTGCTGCCTTATGAAAATATACTATAAAATCCATAAAAAAGGAACATGGGACGTGAAAACCACGTCTACCAGATGGAAGGAGTTCATCTATATGCTCTTTATGCACAGCCATTCAGTCATTTCAGTTGTTTTCATTTTGAATGTTAAATGATCACTGAATCATTGAATGTTGAATGTTACACTAACTTTACTGCCGTATTTTACCTTAAGTACATGATGTTGAAGGACATTGCACATTGATAATGTTAAGTCTGGATTCAACAGCTGAACTTTATGTTTCACTTTAGCAAGTTAATGAAATAACGTTCAGACTTGTGTAATGTTTTCAGGGGGTGCATTAAAGGAATCCCTCTAAAAATACCAAGGTAGGATAATATATTCGTATATTTTTTTCTGAAATAAGACTCTTTAGAAGATTTCAAGATGATGTGAGTCACTGGAAGCACTTTTTGCTGTCTGTACAGCTTTTAATGAACCGTTATTTTGATGGCAGGATCTTTGTGAATGAGTCAGTGGACTGTGTGGACTCAACACAATCACAATCAAACAATATTGGAAATGATCCAGGTCTTTTAACCTCAACAACAGGGTAACTTCTTGCAGTACTGCAAAGATTGTTTTCTTTAGATTTCAGAGAATCCAAAACAGTGACTATGTGTGATGGCCATGTAACACTTAAACCACAAATGTAATAATATAATTTTTTATGTTTCTCAGAAGTCACATAGAGAGAGCAGATTCAGCAGATACATCATACTCATCAGTGCACTTCGCATCTATGGAGTCAGAAGAAACACATCATAATGCTGACATTGAAAGGTATTCAAGGACAACTGGAGAGTTTACACATTTTACATGAACATGAACATTTTACAAAATCAGTCCCAAGTACTTATTGATTATTAGTTTTTGGTGTACTACTGGTGCCCTGCCAAAGATGTTGAGCTGTCTTAAAATTTCATTATTGTCCTCATTTGTCCCTACAGCACTGATGTCAAGCATGATCTTGATCCACCAGAAATACAAGGAGGACATGGTATAGTGTATAAATCTATTCTAAATTAATAGATTAATAATTAATAGACGTCTTGCCATGTGCAGTCCACAGAATTATTGCTGAAGGTTACAAGTTTCAAGTTTGACAAACACTGATGTCTCTGATTCAGTGTGGTAGCCTAATGTTTTGCTCACTGATTTACAGTGTGGGGGGGGGGGGGCAAGGGGTGTCATGAGGACCTAAGTGGTCATTTGTTTAAAAAAGGTTGAGAACCACTGCTGTATAAGTTGGAAACTTTGGAGCCAATTCCCACCAACTCATTTATGAAGAACTTTCTTTAATTTACCCTTCAGGGAAAGCTATCAAGGAGGCCCAACAGAGTCTGAAACAAAGATATAAAGAACACTTTGAGTATGCTTTGGAAATTGTGGAAAATTGTGGCACTCGCTCCCGTTTCAATAATATCTACACAGAGCTTTACATCACAGCGGTTGGCAGTGACAAGTGCAATAGAGAGCATGAGGTCTTGCAGCTCGAGAGAGTGTCTAAGCTGAAAACAGCAGATATTGCCATCAAATGCAATGACATCTTCAGGCCCTCCCTCACACAACAGATGAGCCTGAAAACTGTTCTCACAAAAGGGATAGCTGGCATCGGCAAAACTTTCACTGTGAGGAAGTTCATCATTGACTGGGCCGAAGGAAATGCCAATCAAGACATTGATTTCATTCTGCTGCTTCCCTTCCGGGACCTTAATTTAAAGAAAGGCAAAGAATATAGCTTGGTGAATCTGATGTACAACTACTTTCCAGAGATGGAAAATATTGCGTTTGATGAACTGAAGGTTGTCATCATCTTTGATGGCCTGGATGAATGTCGACTCAAGCTAGACTTCTCCAAACATCCAAGATTGGCAGACATAAATGAGCCTGCCTCAGTGGACATCCTGCTAACAAATATCATCAGGGGATCTCTGCTGTCCCGCTCTTCCCTTTGGATAACATCTCGGCCTGCAGCCACCAATCAGCTGCCAGCTGAATGTGTCCAAAGGGTCACAGAAATCAGAGGATTCCACGATGTACAAAAGGAAGACTATTTCAGGAGACGGATCCAAGACCCTGCTCAGGCTGAAAGAGTTATCAAGCACATAAAGTCATCACGGAGCCTGCACATCATGTGCTACATGCCCGTGTTCTGTTGTGTTTCAGCCAGCGTCCTCCAGACCATGCCTTGTCAGTCGGGGGGAGACGGCGTAGCTCCTAAAACCCTGACACAGATGTTCACCCACTTCCTTGTGATTGAGCTGCAGCTGAAACATGAAAAAGATCAAGCTAAGAATCTGGCGCAAACAGATTCGGATCAGGAAATCCTGGTCAAGCTGGGAAAACTGGCTCTCCAAAACCTGGAGAAAGGACAGATGGTTTTTTATGAGGAAGAGTTGACTGAGTGTGGCATCAGCGTTGAAGAGCACAATGAACTCTTTGCACAGATGTTCCGACAAGAGTCTGGCATTTTTAAAGAAAAGGTCTACTGCTTTGTTCACCTTAGCATTCAGGAGTACTTGGCAGCTCTATACGCTGTAATCATGTGCAGAAAAGATGAAGTCAATGTTCTAACGACTGAGGAATCATGTCATTGCACATCTCCTGAATGCATGTCTCCAATAGAAAAAAGACTAAATGTGTCTTTTGACGAACAGGTCTGGTTTTCTTTGTGTAAGACAGCAGTGGACAAAGCTTTGCAGAAAGAGAACGGAGAGTTTGACCTCTTTCTCCGATTCCTTCTCGGCCTCTCGTTGGAGTCCACTCAGAAGATCCTTGGAGGTCATTTCCCCTGGACAGCAATCAGTCCAGACGCTGTGACAAACATCATTACATTCTTAAGGAAGAAGATAAGAGAGAGTCCATCACCCGAGAGGACGATCAACCTGTTCCATTGTCTTCATGAGATGAATGACAACTCATTTGTTGAGGAGGTTCAGAGGGTCATGAGCTCTGAGAAGATGCTGAGTGATTCTATGATCTTAGAACCAGATCAATGTTCTGCCCTGGCCTATATGCTTCTAATGTCAGAGAAGGTACAAGATGTGTTTGATATGAAAATATACAACACAACAGATATGGGAATGCAGCGATTAATACCAGTGGTCAAGTCTTGCAAGAGTGCCATGTAAGTCTAAAACAACTGACTAATTTTAAATTTCTTTTCTAGTCTATTGAAAGCTCACAGATGACTTATGTTATCCATTAATTTGTCGATGCAGACTTAATGCATGCTATCTCAGTGAACCGTCTTGTGAGATCATTGTGTCAGCACTTCAGACTGTTGACTCACACCTGGTTGAATTGGATCTGAGCCACAACAACTTACAAGATTTGATTGAGTCATTTTCTTCTGGCTTCAAAAATGAAAACTGCAAACTGGAAAAGCTAATGTAAGTGTATGGAGTCCAGTACATGTGATATTAACAATTCCACTGATGGTAGTAATATATTTCAACCTCTGTAAACTCAATGATTTCCATGTAATTTGAAACTACATGGTTTTCTTTTTCAGCTTAAGGGCATGTAATCTGACCAAAGTCAGCTGTTCTGACATCTCCTCAGTCATTCTGTGTCCACACTCTCACTTAAGAGAAATGGATTTGAGTGGAAATGCTTTGCAGGATGAAGGAGTTCAGCATCTCTGCAAGTCACTTCTGAGTCAACATTGCAATATAGAAAAACTAAGGTTTGTGAATTTGAGTAATTTTGTACCGTGTGGATTTTAGTGAATTTGTACCTTGTTTTATAACTGTCTAAAAAAGCAAAATGTGGCAGTGGGTCATATTGCAAAAGACTATCTTTCTAGTAACTTCCTTCCACACTGTATACTGTGCACTGTATAGGTGCTGCTGTCAGCCAGTTCTTATTTTTCTTCTACTTCCTTTTGTGCTCTGTGCCACAGGCTAGGTGACTGCAGTCTTACTGGGAGCAGTTGTACATTCCTGAGCTCTGTCCTTGAGTCACCTCAGTCTAGACTTAGACAGCTTGTTTTGGATAACAATGATCTCCACACTTCAGGAGTACAGATTCTCTCCACAATACTCGGAAAATCACACTGCAAACTGGAAAAACTTGGGTAGGTTGGACATTGAATATAGCATCTGATATTTAAAGACCTTTGATTAAGCTTTCTAATTAAATGTGCTGTTTGTCTTAACAGGTTGTCAGGTTGTAGAGTCATAGAAGAGGGTTGTCGTTTATTGGCTAAGGCTTTGAAAACAAACACAGCTCTTCAACACTTGGATCTTAGTTACAACTACCCACGGGAGCCTGGGAAACAGCTCTTATCTGATTTACAGAAGGATTCCAGCAACAAATTACAAACACTACAGTAAGTGATAACCCTCACAGGACATAAAAAACAGCTTTGTTTATTTCCATCTTTAATATTCACTTTTTCTTTTCTTTTGCTTTAGTTTGGAGTATGATGGCCAGAACAGAGACAGACCTGGACTGAGAAAATGTATGTGCAAGTTTACTTTATGTTTATGCTAATGTTGATTAGAGTTATTCATGTCAGTATTGTCACAACAATCATTATATTGATCCGTAAGAGACATTAATTATTTAATGAAACAAACATCTAATATATTCATTTTAAAGTATTTATTTTTTTTCATCGCCTTGAATAATCCACCATTATCATTACGACCATTATTAATATTCTGTGAATTGTTATTCTAGATGCTGTGAACCTCAGCTTTGACCCAGAAACCACTGATGGCAACATATCTCTAAATGATGGGAATACCAAAGTCATTCAAAGGCCAGTTGACCATCGGCCACTTGGCTCTCAAAAGAAGCATGGTGAGGCTGTCTGCAAGGAAGGGCTGACAGGTCGTTGCTACTGGGAGACTGAATTGGGTGGCAAAGGTCAGTCAGAAATCTCAGTTGGACTGATGACTAAAGATGTGGGCAAGTGTTGGAGTCTTCAGAGCACTGCATTTGGACCTAGTTTCTTTGCTCAGTATTTCAACATCGTGGACCCCTGTAAGCGGAAGCCCATTGAAATCGAAAGCCCCCCGTTTAAGAGATTAGGGGTGTTTTTGGACTGGTCTGCCGGTACAATGTCTTTCTACAGTGCTGATCCTGTAAATGGTCCTCAGTCGCTTCTTTATGCTTTTCACACAACCTTTACAGAACCAGTTTATCCCTTCATCAGAATCCAAGGGCCACATTCCTCTGTCTCTCTCTGTTATGAGTAAATGTAATAACTAGTGAAATTCAAAGCATGATCAAGCTGTACTCTTTCCTGAATGAACCGTGTGACACAGTGTCATAGTTGCATTTGCTGTTCAGAAACTTCTATTTATCATTTAATAAAATAAAAATAGTTTGATGAATGTTAACTACTTGGATGCATGATGGTTTCTTTTTCTAAATACTTTAGTAGGAGTGCAGGTCCTGCATTTGTAATATGAGAAGCAAAATGCAGTAATTTGACCAGCAGCTTTTCTAAATCTCAATTCCCAAGCAAATACTACTGTTCATAATATGCTTTATTGTAGCGTGAGTACCCAAGACTTAAGGTCAATCTTTGTGTGTCTAGATGACCTAGATAAAGATTTTACAACCACATACATATTGCAATTCTGCGTGTTGGAAATTCTAAAGTGGATCAACCAGACAGCACCACAGAAAGTCACTGAACAAACCTGTTCTAACATCAGTACCACAGAAATTCACTGAACAAACCTGTTCTAACTTCATTTCAGTTCCAGCTAATAGACGTCTCCCTAGAATGTGTGACATGCCACATTTTACTTTCATTGACTGAAAGCTGACAGGCTGGGAAACAAAGGCTGGGAACAACAAAATCTAATCATATCGAACCACTGAACGACATAAAGCAGTTTGCTGGTGATTTGATATGTGATTATCTATACATGACCCTCTTGAAATGAATTTGTAGGTGATACCAAAAGTAGTTGTCCTCTACCAGCATACCTCTAAAGAGTCCACCTGTTGCACTGGGCTGCTTTAGTAACATATGCATTGCACATATAGAGGCCTACAACTACATAAAATTGTATAAAATGTTACTTGCTTTAAAACTATGAACTTTCTCTGTGTTACAATATACACATGCATGACTTTTTAGCATAGACTAGCAAAAGCAGTGAATACGTCTTTCATTGTGGGTAGATTGAACTCTCTTCAGTAGATTATGTTGCAGGGCTGAGGATGAGAATGAGGGAGGCCGGTGTTCAATTCATCCTCTTCAGAGCCTCATTCTTGGCTTTGTGCCAGGAGCATCAGTCTCACCCAAACTTCGCCTCGCTACGAATCAAGACAATTTCATGTTCAGCAAGAGAACCAATATCTGGATATTTTAACAAAACGATTTCCATTAGTTCTGAAATTAGAACGCATTGAGGTCCAATGATAAAGCTGAAAGCTAATTACACATGCCTGGGGAGACATGCTTGCTCTTGTCTTTGCATCTCATTGATACAAATATTAAAATATGGAAACTGACAGAAAGATATGAATAGATTCAATGGTGGATAAAATGCTAAACAAAAAACTCCACATCCAATCATGTCTGCTTGGTGACACCCAGTGTACCTACAAAGTGCAGTAAAAAGCCACAGTATTTCTGTAGCTGTGCTCAGGATGCTGAGCAAATGCACACATATCAGATACCCAGAAAAGAGAGAGCTTTAAAGCTCAGATTTACTCAGTGATCAATAGTGTATCAGTGTGTAATAGTGTATAGTTTAATAATAGTGTAATAGTGTAAAAGTGTATCTTTACAAGTGAAGTGTGAAACAACAGCAAATCAGAAAAGACAAACAAAAATGCAAGATCAGACTGAGGTAACTAAGGTAATTTATTTGCTTACTTGCTTTATAAGAGATAAACAGCGATGGCCAGATTAGCCAGCCCCCATGTTTGCTTATAAGCCTGATACAACATTCACTCCTAAGAGGCAGCAATCTCAACAGTTTCTGAACCTCATCATGTCTTCTGTCTAGAAATAGCCTACCCAATTGAATTTGGGCTCTTAAACAATTGGACAATCTGATTCATTTTAACGAGCACCACTTCAACTGCGCAAAAGGGAGATGGCCCTGGGCTAAATAACTTATTTTGTTTCAGCTCAAAAAGATGAGAGCATAATGTCTTGAATAGCCATTGGCAAAAACAGTCCCTTGAGTGTTTGTGTCTAGAAGGAGGCAGCTTAAATTATTGACATTTTAACCCAACACATTGTGGATATAGTTTCCCTGTAACAACGTGACTGAGCAGTAATTAGACGAGAAACACTTATTGTATTCAAATTTCTTTACATTTTCTTTAGATTAATATAACTGACTATGCTGCTTATATTGGAAAACAGGAACAAACAAGCTCATTTCAGATGCATATGGTGTAAACTACAGTGCATTGACTGAGATTGCTTGTGACTTGTTTCTGAAACAAACTAGCTGTTATTTATATTTTCTATTCTAGAACTGTAGATGCCTCTTATGTTGAGGAATTGTGATCTTGACTGTTTTAGACAAATGATAAATAAGAGAACAAATAGAGATACATTGTGAAATCCTTACAGCATTCTTCCACTAGGTGGCACCATGATCATATGCAATTGAAAAGAGTAAGTGTATTGAATTGTTTGTTTCCATCTTCGGTTTGGGATCTCATTAGAGCGGTGAGGCTAAGAGAGATGAAGCGTATCCTTTACCTAGTCTGGGTTGTCTTGTCTCACCTGAAAATTTATGTGAAACACTAATAGGTAAACACTACAGGCTACACACTGATTGAGTTCAGAGGACAGAAAAAAATCTATGTTATTGCAATGGAGAAACATCTACAAAACTCTGAGCATCAGTGTTGTTACTGAGTTGAAATTCACATAGCTCTTAAAACAGAGAGATGAGTTGGCTCAGCAGACCAGTGGCGGTGTTGCTCAGTCCGGACAGATGTGAGATTGTGATTGAAGGGGAAGGCAGGCGTAATAAAGGACAGAAAGCTGTTTACTGTCACGCTGCCTGGATGGCAGGCTGGTTGCTGCTGTTGCTGCTGCTGCTGCAGTTTGGACTGCTGATCGCATGGCTGGAACGGACGAGGTGAGAAACTACACACCACTCGCCGATTCTCTCGGAGGGGCTCAACTTTAAGCGCGTGCCAGCCCCAGCCCCGGCCCAGCTTGGCAGGTGTGTGGCACAGCAATAAGGTGGGAGGCTGGAACGGCTCCTGGATGGCAGGTTTGCGGGAGAAACAGAGGGGCGGCTGTGTTTGTCCTCAGAACATGCTGGCGTCTCTCTGAGAGACTGCACTGGCTACACAGGTGTGCACGCAAATATGCAAATACACACAGATACACACACACATACACCCACACACACACACACAAGCGCATTCAAGGGCATGTGAACATACAAATGGTAGATAGATAGATACAGTAGCCAGATGGATAGATAGATAGATAGATGGATGATAGATACATAGATAGACACATAGATAGACAGATCACACAGAGAAAGAACGAAAGAGTCAATTTCCCTATCATTATGCACTGCAAAGAGGAAAAATGACTCAGCACATTTTTGTGACAAGTCTGTCTTTGTGAAAGATTGCCTCCAATACACTCAGCAATCCATCATCCCCCGGTGGCAATAACAACCCTTATCTGACTGGGGGATTGCTTGTCTGTTCCCTTGTCCTGTACGGCAAAAAGCTGATCAGCGTCCCCATCGGAGAACACTGAAGGTCTCGATCCAGTCACACCTTGCCTGTCAAAGTCTATATATGTTTCCACAGAGTGGCAGGCAAAGGCAGGACAGCAGTAAACTTCACTGGCAAACTTAAAGACTGCCTGCTGCTTCCTCTTGAAATGACACGAAAAAGAGGAAAACAATGTAAGGTACTGTGAGAAGAGTGACTATGGGGTCATTTCTTGCTCAGTTATCTGGGTGTTGTGTCCTGTGTAATGGCAATAGTGGGATGAAATCGAAGGTAGGTAGGTAGTATGTGTGGTGGGATGCTGAGGCAGAGAGAGAAGTGTGTGTGTGGAATCTGGCATCTGCCAGGGTGAAACTCAAAAGGGCTGTTATTACAGAAGCCATCATATTCTCAAACCCAACCACACGGCCATAAACACACACACACACACACACACACACACACACACACCACACACACACACACACACACACACACACACACACACATTCAAACACACACACATACACACCATCAGGTCCGCTCTCCTCCATTCTCCATCTGTGCCCATCTGCTGTGCCGGTGGTGTGGTGGGGTTTTGCCTTCAGGTTTTCAAGGGCAGCCCTACCTCATCACTGACCATCACAATAAGAATGTATGCATTTACATGTAAGTGTATGTGTATGTTTGTGTGTTTGTGTGCGTGTGTGTGTGTGTCTGTTTGCTGGAACAAGATATATATCTGAGTTTTTCCCAACAGAGACTACCTGAAATCCATTTCAAAGAAGACACATTTTCATACAATTAAGCACACATACACATAAACACACACACGCACACACAAACACACACACGCACATACACAAACATACACACACACACACAAACACACACACACATATACATTCCCTCTCTCTCCGTACTGTCTAGGTAGGCTGCAGATGAGAGCAAGGCGCTCGTGGATCAGTGCAAGGAGATCAGACACCTGTGTGCTTCCCCAGTGCAGCAGTCCTTGTCTGGGATGGGTGGCAGCTATTTTTGCCGACCCCTTTGAAGCACAGCACAGAAGTAGGTGATATTGTTAAGCCAGTCCACTGCTGCTATCAGCTCTTAGGGGAGACAGTAATCCGCCCAGTTCTATTTTTTGTCTCAGTAGAGAGAACCTGAACTGAACATAAATCTCCCCAAACTCCTGCCCCAGCAAAGTGTATGTGTGTGTGTGTGTGTGTGTGTGTGTGTGTGTGTGTGTATGTTTGTGTGGGCATGTGTGTGTGTGCTCAGTGTGTGTCTGTGTCTGTGGGCCTACGTGTGTGAGTGTGCATGTTTGTGTGTATGCTCAGTGTGCTTATGTGTCTGTATGTGTGTGAATATGCATGCATGTGTGTGTGTGTGTGTGTGTGAGAGAGAGAGAGAGAGAGAGTGTGTGTGAAACAAGATAGTGCTCGTCAAACAAATTCGTGAAACAAATGTGCTCGTCACTCCCTCTCCCATGAAGTCTAGGAGCACTCGGAGTTCACATAAACGTCCATGGTCAATCCGTCTCCCCTTTTATTTTGTTCCTGTTTAATCTCCACAGCGGCATTCCTGTCACATCTCTCTCTCCTCTCTCATCCTTTCTTCTCCCTCAGTGAGTCACCGCCAAGATTTATGCTCCTGCGCTGAAATATTAAGTGGATTAATGAAGAATTTAAGAGCCGCAGTGTCATAAATATAAATTAGAGCTTCGGAGGCAAGGGGTCGAGTCTCCATCCTGTCCGGAGTATGTACCTATTCAGAGTTTATTAGCACGCGGGATTAGACTAAATCGTGCTATTTAACAGAGGTGGAAGTCCCTGTCTGTCTCAATGATTCATGTGATGGAGGTCACATATGGCAAATCCATGGCAGGAAAAGCCTCTTGGAGTACAAAGTTTCTCTCTGTTGGAGGAATGAGGAAGATCAAAAGGGCTCAGGGTTGTGTGTCAGATCAGGTTTTTTTTTTCTCTCTAACAGGAAAGAGAGAGACAGTCTTGAATTGGGTGGTGTATATGTCACAAGCAAGATGGCATGAAAAAAACTCACAGCTAAAAGTTCATGTGCCAGATATCCCACGAAAAATCTGAGCGTGCCGGCTTCATGGTTCTGAGGGGGTTTCACCGGGATATTTCTTGGAAAAAAAAAAACACTTTCAAAGGAAAAAAAGTATGATATGGCTTGTTTTTGTGAGAGATATTTGAAAATCCTCAAAACATCTCAGATGTTATTGTACTCCTGAATCCTTGCTGGGGTTTATAATACTACTAAAGTCCTTGTGCAGTCTTTGCCTTGACAGTAGAATAAAGCTAAAGAGACAAATCTGACTTGTTTTTGTGAAAAGATATTTAAATAACTTCAACAAATGTCTGTTGTTTTTGTAGACTGAAGCCTTTCTATGGCGCATCAGCTCATAATACCAGTTGAGTCCAGACGGACACTAATTGTGCACATCCTCTGGGGAAAACATGAGTGTGTGCATATGCCCACTCCATCCACACATCTCCCTGCGGACCACTTGGACGTCTCACTTCTCGGCAGAATCACGGAAGAAACATGACATGTTGCAGTCAGCCATTTCAAACCATCCAGATGGATAATGTCTCCAAGCGAGTCGCAAACAACAAAAAAAGACCCAACTTGTCATATCTGCATTTTGGAGGCACTGTGACCACTGACTTATGCATATTTCATGTGATGAGGCCCAAAAAAGATTCCCATGGCAACCCTCTTTTCATCACGTTTGACATGGGGGAAAGAAATCAAACAGAAATGCACGGAGAGCAAAAAAGATGAAATGAGCATTCTGACTCCAACACAAGACGTGAGGTTATAGAGAGAGAGTCAGGAGGTCTGAGAGAATGAAAGCTTGTGGAGAGGGAGAGAGAGAGAGACAGAGAAAGAGAAAGAGAGAAAGACAGAGAGAGAGAGAGGGAGAAAGTAAGAGAGGGAGAGAGAGAGAGAGAGAGAGAAAGAGAGAAAGACAAAGAGAGAGAGGGAGAAAGTAAGAGAGGGAGAGAGAGAGAGGGAGAGCGAGAGGACAAAGAGGGACAGAGATGGAGAGAGAGAGGGTGACAGAGAGGGAGGGGGGGGGACAGAGAGGGAGAGCAAGAGGACAGAGATGGAAAAAGAGACAGGGACAGAGAAGGAGAGAGAAGGAGAGAGAGAGAAGGAGAGAGAGAGCAAAATAGCGCGTGCTCAATGTCCTGGGGGTAGGGAGCTGGGAACAGGAGGATGAGAAGTATCGAGAGAGAATGGGGGCCAGGGGAAGAGGGTGGTTGACTCACAGACAGCCTTGCAGGAATGAACATGACAAGAAAAAATATGACTGACCAACCCCCCCCCCCCCCTTATGAATCAGACAGAATGAAGCAGGTCTTACAAAATCGATAGCTGAATAAAGCATATTAAACAAAGACAAAAGGATGATGTCACTGCCGTTTGTTCGAGGAGGGACTTAATGTAGACAGATGACAGGGCAGGCTCAATAGCAAGTGATGGGAGACGTCAAGGAGGGCCATAAATTTGCACACTGACCTCTCCTCTGGCGAAGGGGCAGGAGACAAATTAAAGTCACCTAGCATACACATGGCCTCTGGAGAACATCAATACGCGCTATCATGAGGCCATCTTTTTTGGCGCCCAACTGCCACTGTGCTGAAAGAGTGCCTCAGTGCATGTGGGCAGTGTCAGCTGTTCAAATAGGGTCACTCATGGTCTCTGATGAAGGTGGCTTTCCTCACCACATGGCTCCAGAATTACACACACACACACACACACTCTAAAACACACAGTCGTGTTGAAGGGACACCAAACAAGATTTAATGCTGTTTTTACTGGCAAATTGACCAGCTTCATAGTCACTTTGATGGCTAAATGACTAATGGGTGAATGAAGGTTCTCTCAGCTCCCCCTATACGACCTCTTGGCGAACCATCAAGATGAAACCAAAAACATCTCACTGAAGGACCATGTCACTAGTACAGCACTGCACACTGATTTTCATAACTATTTAACAAGTACATTTATGAAGCAGATTTTCTGACACAGTTTCTCAAGCAGACTATTTGTTGACACTCGCTAGCAGGTAGGTTTGTGGGTGAGTGTGGGTGACGGATGTACAAGAGTGATGAAGCTGTTTGTATCCAATCTACCATGAGTGGTATTCAATCAAACGATATCAGTGAGCCATGGCATGTTTAATTAGACCTACCTATTTGCGGTTGTAACAATGTTACAGCAAAGGAATGATAAAGAACACTCATTTCTTGACAGCTATATCAAGTTGATTGCCATCCACAATATATGATCAGTTTCACTGATAGTGTACCTTGGCATCTTGGCAGTGTATCTTGGCATTAACTCTGCTGGATGTACAAGAAGTTAGCATATCAGTTTGCATCTGCGTCAAAGAGTTAGACTCACTTGGCTAGTCAGTGTTGCAGTGTTTGCTGTAAGTGTGCACCAACTCTCCTGTCAGCGGATTTGTAGCCTCTCAGGTTTCTTTTGCTTGCTTTGCGTATGTGAAGTGACCTGCCATCTTTTTGAAGCTGGTGAACGAACAGATGGATCCTTAATTGACTTTGTGTAGACAGCACAGTCCTACACCACACTCATAACACATAACGTTAAGCTCAGATATTATTTGGCAGACTTGCAAAGACGCTAAATCCCCTGGGTACTTATAGATTAGCTTTCGTTGCTAGCACGTCCTTTAGAAGGTGTCAGTGGAGTGCGGTTACCATGCAACACAGCTCTGTGTTCACTGGGATCTGTATGCACTCATTAACTGTTGCCTGTATATAGTTCCATACATCCTCAGACACACCTCCCCTAGTTAAAGGAGCATGTAGGTAGCATCACTGACAATTGGGCGATCTGAGTTTGCTTCTTAAACCTGTCAGTGCAAGTCCAGGGGGGTATTCCAAGTAAGTAGTTACATGATAAATCTGACTAAGTTAACCTAGATAAAGTGGTACACTTGCTTATAGAGGTTCTGCTTAGTTGGCTCCTGGATGGCTACTAGGAGCCTTCACTACAAGGCATCTCCACATCTTAGTTAGGTAACCCTAGAAAAAAATAACACCAGACACACATGAGAACAGGACAGGACAGACTCGAGTTTTATTTCAGACAAACATCATTTTCATATCTCGTTATGGAATTTATGTTCTTTTCTTTACAGTTAAAATCAGAACAAAAAAAAAAAGTCATCAGCTCAGCACATCAACATTCCATTTGGACTCCAGAAGATGAAGGAGTAGAGGGTGGAGGTTTGGGTGGGGATGGGGGTGGGAGGGTGGGGTGGAACCGGGACAGAAGAGAGAGACAGATACTAAAAGTAAAAAATAAAACTTCACTACACTACAAAGAAGCAGAAAAGAGGAGCAAGGGAGAGAGAAGAGGAGGAGAGGAGAGGGAGTCTATTACTACAGTCAGGACTACAGGTTTATACACACTCAGTCTTTGCAATGCAAATGGACAAAGCCACACAAATGTATATAATATTACATCTCATGGTCAGATAGTACTTTTTTTCTTATTCTTTACAAAGTAAAAAATATATAGAATTAACAAAGGAAACTCTTGCAAATATGGCCATTAACTGTTTACATGTGCCGGTCAAGGAAAGGGAGATTGTAGTGCATTTGCAGGGTATACGTCTGTATGGTTTGTAATCGTCTGTAGAAATGACCTCTGAACTCAGGTCATAAACACACCACAGTTATAAATAAAAAAATAGATTGACAGGGATGCGATGACATGAGTCAGGGCACGTCAGAATAGGATAAAGATACTCAGCTCCCAGCGGCGCTGAGCTGGCTACGAGCACAATATAGGGCCAACGACAACATATCCGCAATCACATTGTTAGTGTTTTAGGGAGAACAAAATCAGATCGAGAGTGAGTCAGTGTGTGTGTGTGTGTGTGTATGAGAGAGAGAGAGAGAGAGAGAGAGACCAGAGCCCATGTGAATGTGTGTGTGTGTTGTAACAGCTACACAGCATCCATAATTACTCAACAAGTTCATTTTGGAGGGAGGAGATCAATCATAGAATGTCTACAGTGTTATTTAACATTAGCAGACACCTGATGAGGGAAACAGAAACAGCAAGACAGATGGCTCTCATTACACTTGCTGTTAAGAGTTTCAGAGCTCTCACACGTGACAGTTGTCAAACACATACGATGAGTGGGCTATGACTTCTCAATGTAAGTGTGTGTGTGTGTGTGTGTGGTGTGTGTGTGTGAGACAGAGAGAGAGAGAGATCTGTGCAGAGGTCAAGGAAGAGAGAGAACGGGGAAAATGATGAAACAGAGAAATTTCGACCGGGAACAGCGAGAGAGAAATAC
>PYXC01000135.1:250000-257500 GCA_015244755.2 Tenualosa ilisha | reverse complement strand
TTTACAGATGGGCAGGATGCTGGTGTCAAAGTCTGCAGAGGGGAGGGACAGAGAGGACCTGAATGTGGTGGTTGTGGTTGTGTGTGTGTGTGTGTGTGTGTGTGTGTGTGTGTGTGTGTGTGTGTGTATGTTTGTTTGTGTGTATGTGTATGTGTATGTGTGTGTGTGTGTGAGCAA
Organism: Tenualosa ilisha; assembly: GCA_015244755.2. Lineage (NCBI taxonomy): Eukaryota > Metazoa > Chordata > Actinopteri > Clupeiformes > Clupeidae > Tenualosa > Tenualosa ilisha. The sequence continues at coordinate 257,323 of PYXC01000135.1, read as the reverse complement.
CTGGGATGTCGCCGAAATGGTAGGCCTGGTTTCAGGACTCAAAATGTGTCAGTCTCTGATGCCTTGGATAATGCTTCTGTTAAATCTCCTTACTTTTGTTCAGTTTGTGTGTGTGTGTGTATGTGTGTGTGTGTGTAGTCTACATGTGGGCACAGTAGGAGAGGTGAAGTACACACGCATACACACACACACACACACACACACACACACACACACAAGACACAACATAACCATTACTTACGGCCTTGGGTGTTGTCAGTGGATGTCTTGAGGTCTCTGTTGGCATCCTGGTGCAAAACTCCAAACCAGTCCTTGAGGCGGGAGGCCAGGCTCCGCAGGTCACTGTCTGTACAGGCTGCTGGAGACAGGAAACAACACACAGGGCAGGTAAACATCAAGGACAACAAGGGCTCTGTCTGCTCAAGAAATAAACATCAGCAAGCTGTGGAAATAAAAATGTCAAGGCTCAAGGGCATTAAAAAAGTGAATATTGTGGAAATATGAAGTCAGAGGGTACCCATGTGACCACAGCATACCAACACACTCAGACTGGGTTCAAAAATGCAGGGAACAGGGGCCAAAAATGTTGGGATAAATTGTAATTGCAGTGGTCACACCTTGTGCAAATGTCTTAGATGTTTCAGAGTTAATCCACTGGATTTATACCCCAGGGAACACCATCAGTGGCCAAGACTGGGATGCCACAGAGAGAAGCTTTGGCCTTAGCCAAAGACTCAATCCAGCAGCCAAAGGTTTCACCTGCTCCGATATTAATTTCATCATTCCTTTTTTCCCCCTCAATCTGCTCCGAACACATTTCAGATTTCATCAGATGCACCACAGATGTATTTTGTATTGCCTTCGTGGTTTTTTTTTCTGTTCTAAACCTAACCTAACGAGGCCGCGGCTTGATGCGTGGATAAGACCCCTCCAAACCTTGAGCAGCTTTTTGCGCAGGTGCTGGTCTGGGTGGGTGGGTGGGCGGGGTGCTGATTGATCCTCCGCTAACCTGGCGGAGAGAAAATGCGTGCATGGGGGTGCCTGTGCTGCATTTTGAGGCCCTTGTGTGTTTGACGCGCTCTGAAAACCTTTCGTAAAGATGAAGGGCTGGCAAGGAGATGGCTGGGCGGGGAAGTGGTGGATCCGTGGCGCGGTTTGACGGGACGGGATGGGGCGAGATTGGGGCGAGGTTTGTGTGAGGGGGTTCTGTTCCGGAACCATCCACACCCAGAGCCAAGAATCTATTGACTGGCTTTGTGACAGGGAGATTTCCTCATTCTAGTTTTACCTGTGTACCCAGTCTTTCACAGTGTCTGGTTTGTAACTTTCCTCTCTCCTTATAGTGTGCCTCCAGGCCCCGGGTACACTGCACTTCAGGCTTCTTTACTGGGGCCTTCTCTAATGGTTGCAGTGCCTCCTGGTTGCTTGTCCTCCCTCCCTCTCTCTTTTCTCTTTTTCTCTCTGTCTCCTTCTCTCTCTCTCTCGCTCTCTTTCTCTTCGTCTCTGTTATTCCTTGTATGTCTATTCCAGTGTGAGGCAAAGCACACTGACACCAGCGTGAAGCACTCATGTTCACACGATACATGCTGCTCTCGCTCACCGCCCACCCGGTTGCCGCGGTAACAGTGGCAACAGAGAGAGAGAGAGAGTTGGTCAGCTCTCCCCCTGGTCAGATTCAGCAGGGATGATGAGAGGGAGAGAGAGAGAGATACAGACAGAGAGAGAGAGAGAGAAAAAGAGAGAGAAAGAGAGAGAGAGAGAGAGAGACGGAGATGGCAAGACAAAAAAGGAAAAAGGGAGAACAAAAAGAAGAGATAGATAGAGAATCAGTGAGAGAGAGAGAGAGAGAGAGAGAGAGAGAGAGAGAGAAGCTGTATTCAGGTGAGGTTTTGCTTTGAAGAGAAGGATGGGCCTTTTTGCAACAGCACATAGTGTCTGAGAAAAAGCCGTTTCAAGCTCAGATAATAAGACAGAAAACTGTTTTGTTCACTCTTACAGTAAGTTCACTCTCACTGATGTTTGCAAAGATCAATGGACTTTTGCTGTTGCTGTTGATGTGTGTGTGTGTGTGTGTGTGTGTTGGAATAATAACTATACCAGCACATACAAAGGGAAAACAAGCCATTGCGTCCATGATTGGGTGTGAGATTACAAAAAACAAACACAGATATCATTAGAGATGGCAGACACAGCCCTTAACAACTGAGACAAACATTCACCGAGGAAGAACAAAGATGACAGATTAGAGGACTGAGGCCAGAGAACAAAAGAGAGAGAGAATAAAAAAGAAAGAAAGAAGAAAGACAGAGAGAAGGAACGATATGGGGGGGGGGGGGGGGGGGGGGGGGGGGGGGCTAGAGAGAGAAGGATGACAAATCACCAATCACTGGGGTTTTAGATTGCATCCAGGTACCACCTGCTGCCGCGACATGAGAGAGAGAGACCAGCACCACAGAAGCTGTCACCACGGTGGTCTGTGTGGAATGATGAAAGAAGTGATGAGGGCAAAGAAAAAATGAAGAGATGGAAGATGGGAGGATGGGAGGATGGGTGGGGGGAGGGGGGCGTGGTGGTGGGGGTGGGGGTGGAGAGAAAGCAAGGGGGATGATGATGTGGGGAAAAAATTGTGGCTAGCGTCCCGCACCTGAAGAAGACACCTGGCAGTAAACAGCAGGTGCTCAAGAAACAGTGTCACAATATGTGCGTCTGTGTGTGTGTGTGTGTGTGTGTGTGTCTGCACGTGTGTGTGTGAGAGAGAGAGAAAGAGAGAGAGAGAGAAAGAGTATAGAGGTATAAAGTGTATACAGGTGTGTCACACTGCGTGTAAGTGTGTGTGTGTGTGTGTGTGGGTGTGTGTGTGTGCGCGAGTGTTTGTGGTCACACGCCACTGGTTGTGTTGTGTTGTGATGCACCGCCCGGGGAGCAATGAGGGGTTAGGTGTCTTACTCAAGGGCACCTCAACTGTGGATGTGGATGAGGAGAGTGATTTGGTAACAAGTCAGCGGTCCTAACCAGTAGGCAATGGCTGGCTGTGTGTGAGTGAGTCTACATACATACGTGTGTGTGTGTGTGTGTGTGTGTGTGTGTGTGTGTGTGTGTGTGCGTGCGTGTGTGTGTGTGCGTGCGCGTGTGTGTGCGTGCGTGCGTGCGTGTGCGTGTGTGCGTGTGCGTGTGTGTGTGTGTGTGTGTGTGTGTGTGTGTGCCAGAGTCTTGATAGTCAGATAATTAGAGGCACGATTTCTCCACCATGAAGAAACTTGTTTTCGTACAACTTTCAACTAAACTCTCTCCGTAGCGCTCAGCCTCAGTTAGACGCACTGATGAATGCATCCCCTTTTAGTAGCACAATAACAGACTCAGAAAACAAGAAGAGAGAGAAGGAGAGAGAGAGATAAACTCCAGAGAGTGTGCCAGAGAAAAGGGGGATGGTGAAAGAAAACAAAAATGAAAATTAAAACAGTGTATGTGTACGTGTGTGTGTGTATGTGTGCGCGTGTGTTGTTATCTGAAATTGAACTGGGGATTTTTGCTTGTGTAATTTTTCTTGCTGTGTAACCTATATGAATCACAGTGATGGATAGCTCAAAGATAAAAAAGGGTAAACAAGATTCTGCATGTAATCCTATCCATTCAGTTAGGGACTTAGAGAGATATTATTTGAGCACTGAATATGTCTTTTTCTTGTGTGTGTGTGTGTGTGTGTGTGTGTGTGTGTGTGTGTGTGTGTGTGTTGTGTTATATGAGTGTGTGGGTGTCTGTGAGAGAAGAGACAACACAATGCTCTAAACTGTAGTTTCACACACACGCACACACGCACACACACACACACACAAACCAAAATAAACTATGGAGGTGGTATGTGTTTTGAGCATATGCAAAGAATGGAAACTCAGTTCTCACTGGCCATAGGGAGCCCGATTAGTGATACAAAGCCACTCGGCACTCTTCCCAAACGGGCCCCATCCCTGCACAGAATGAGCGCATTATACTTTCTGAGCAAGAAACGGCAGACTCCAGCCACTGATAAGAAAATGGAGGGATGCAATAAAGTTAGAGGCAGGAAAAGGGAAAAAAAACATGCAGTGAATGAATGCGCAGGCATAATACAGGCACAGTAGCTTTACAGGAAACACAGAGGACAAATGGAAGGGGATGGCCAGTTAAATGAATGGTTATAAAATGGGGAACTGCATAAAGAGATAGAGAGGGATGGAGAGAGAGAAAAAAGGGATAGTGTAAGAGAGAGAGAGAAAGAGAGACAGAGAACGGTAGATGAGGATAAAGACAACAGAAGAGATAGAGAAAGAGAAAAAAAAGAAAGAAAAGAAATGAGGAAAACAGAAGATAGATGGAGAAATAGTGTGGAAAGGGACACATGAGAGACAAAGAAAAAGATAGCGACATAAAGAGAGTTAGAGCTTGATTAAGAGAGGATGATGGAGTGAGACGGAGAGACAGAAAAAAGGGGGGATAGAAAAGAGAAAGATGGGGATGAACAACGAGCGCAAGCGGCACTGACCCTATCATGGCGTCATCGATCAGCCCCACTGTCGCCCCCTGATCTCTCTAATCGCACACTCTTCACCTGCCTGGAGCACCGCGTTCGCATCGCAACTCCCCCCTTCCAAATCTTAATAAGATCGCATGCAGATCAGCAGGACATGAAACGGGGAAAAGACTTTGCTTGCTTGTTTGCCGGAGCCAGGATTAGAAAAGGCTAAGAAACAACAAAAAAGCCAAGGCCTGCAATCACACACACACACTGCACATAATTATTCTATTATCACAGAGCTTATAAAACACTGATGGATAATGGTGCAAAGTGCAAAGTACAAAGAGTGTGGTGCAGTTAAACCCCATAACGCACAATACATCAGCGAAGGGAGCGAAGGGAGAGGTTGTGCTGGGAGAGAGAGAGAGAGAGAGAGAGAGAGAGAGATGATCCATCTTAGGCTTATATAGAACATGCTAGAACAATATAGCCGCTGATCAGAGCCCAGGCAGAGGGGTAGGGAACAATAAAGGAAGCCGAGGATCATAGCTGACTACATTAAAACGAAATGTGCTGTATCAGGGATAATGAGGTTGGAAGGGTGTGTGTGTGTGTGTGTGTGTGTGTGTGTGTGTGTGTGTGTGTGTGTGTGTGTGTGAGAGAGAATTTCTGCAAAGGGAATTTTTGCATACTGTGCATGCGTGAGTATCCGTCTACATGAGAGAAGGGCGAAGAAAAAGGAAAGAGAGAAAGAGAAGGCTTTGCATATACTTTGCTCTCTCTCTCGCTCTCTCTCTTTTTCTGTGTGTGTGTGTGTGTGTGTGTGTGTGTGTGTGTGTGTGTGTGTGTGTGTGTGTGTGTGTGTGTGATTGAGCCAATACAAACAACAGGGAGTATGAGTTTCCCTGTGAAATGAGATGCAAACAGAGACGGCCAAGGAGGGATGATCCATTGGGAATAATTGGAAACAGGTGCTCAGCAGAATGAGTGTGCCCGGTGGAAAGACTGGATCAGAGACACGTGTGTGTGTGTGTGTGTGTGTGTGTCTGTGTGTACAGGAAACCCTTTAGGGAAAATGAATACTTTGAGCCAGATTTCTAATTTGTGCATGAATTAAGGTTATGTACATCTGAACCTAACTCTGTGTGTGTGTGCATGTGTGTGTGTGTGTGTGTGTGTGGATAGATTTCTCAATCTAGTTCTGTCTAAATGCTCTATCTTTCCCATGTAAGGACAAACGTTTCACTGTGTGTGTGTGTGTGTGTGTGTGTGTGTGTGTGTGTGTGTTGTTGTGTGTATTTAGTTGGGAAGGAATTCAGGGACAGCAAGACACCGCCTTAGACTCCTCTGGATTCTCCTACTCAAATGATCATGGCCAACCCAAACACACATGGATGCATGCAGGCACACACAACCACACTATTTGCTCATAGACAGACACACACACACACATACATAAACACACACACACACACACAAACACACACACAGACAATGACCAGGAGCTTGTTATCAGAAGCCAAGTAGCAGGTGGCTTGCTAAAGGCTCAGTTTGTCTTAATTTGCCAAAACTAAAATGAAAATCTTTCTCTCTCTCTTTTTCCGCACACACACCTGGAGTGACACACACATCCACACACACAAATACACAAATTCTTACATGCATGGACTCAAGCACACACACACACACACACACACACAGAAAAGCACACATGTGTGCACACACACAAACACACACACACACAGACCACCTTCATAAGACCTCTTAACCTTTTCTTTAAACTGTGTAGCACAGGTCTGGACATCATCACTAAATCCTCAACACACACATTCTTTTCACATTATTGACGCTCACATCAAAACACACAAAATGTAATCTCTCAGAGGGGGGAAAGAGATCTTAGAGTGTGCTTGTGTGTGTGTGTGTGTGTGTGTGTGTGTGTGTGTGTGTGTGTGTGTGTGTGTGTGTGTGTGTGTGCTATGTACGTCCCACTGGGCAAACATCCTTTGATACATACTTAAAGCTTGGTGGCTTACAAGGCCTAAGATCACAGCAGGGCTTTATCTCTGAGTCGGAGTCAGACACTGAGAATAGACGACTAACAGAGAGAAGGGGAGAGAGAGAGAAAGAGAGAGTGAGAAAGAGAGAGAGAGAGCAGAGGCAGAAGAGGAGGGGAGAGAATGGAATATGGAGGGTCAAAGGAAAAAGCAAAGTGAATGTTTTCCTCTGACATAACTCATGTAAAGTAATCAAACCAGACAGAAGAAGAAAAAATGGCTGCTCTGACTAAACACTCACACACACACACACACACACACACACACACACACACACCCTCACACAGGTTGCACAGGGAGACCATTCTCTGCCCCCTCTGTCGAGGTGGAGACTGGCATTTCTGTCAAATGACAGCTAGGAGGGGTGTGTGTGGCGGGTGACCTCTCGGCTGGGCCAGAGAGATAACATTTCTGCGCATTAGTCATTCGTCTCAGACGCGCCGGCCCGGCCGCACGACCAGCCTCCTCCTCCGTCGCAGAAACACCATCTATCCCAACCTACCCCCACACACCCCACCCCACCCCCCCGCCCGCCCCGCACCGCACCGCCCGCACCGCTCCGCTCCACTCCACTTCGCAGCTCTCCACCCATCCCCTGCATGCTGCACCACCTATTCATCCATCCCTGCCACCCAAATATCATCTATCGCATCCACCCCGGCCCCAGAAACACCATCTGTCCCTCCCTCCATCCCTCCATCCCCTACCCCCACCACCCCTCCATCCCACCCAAATGCCAGAGCTAACACGTCGCCATGGGGTACTTGCCCATCT
>PYXC01000135.1:232500-245000 GCA_015244755.2 Tenualosa ilisha | reverse complement strand
ACGGCAAGACTTTTCCAAGTTTGGTCTTTATCGCCGTCGCACAGCTCTGCCGATTTGGAAGCTACTGCCATTGTTATTTCTTATTACGGAGGGTGTATCTCATGCATTTTAAATGCACCATTTGATTAATTTCAGATGACATGGTGGCACTATATAATTGACTCAAATTGAAATAAATGCTCAGTCCACCACCTAATACGCTGGAAGTGTTAGATGGAATGAGAAAAAATAAGAGAAGGAGAAATTCGAGAGAAAGAGAGAGAGAGAGAGAGCGGGATGAAGGTGCTGAAAGGAGGTGTGTGTGTGTGTATATGTGTGTGTGTGTGTGTGTGTGTGTATGTTTGTCTGTGTGTGTATCTGTGTGTGTTTTGGGTGTGTGTGTGTGTGTGTGTGTGTGTGTGTGTGTGTGTGTGAGCATCAGAAGAAAACAGAGGGACGAGATTGTACTCACAGATAGGTTGCCTGCTTGTTCTACACAGCGAACAGAGTAATGGCTTCAATCCAGATAGACTGGGCGGATTGAGAAGACGGGAGAGCAGAGAAAATAACAATAGTCATGCCAAAATTCTCCTGTCTGAGTCTCTGGGAACATAGATGGGTGCAGGTGGTTAACCTCTGCACTGAGTGAAGAGTAGCAGGCTCAGTGTGAAGGCTCAGTGCAACGGGAGCTGGCCCATGCATGGCCGTCTGGTGCCTGGGTTTGGGGAGATAATATCTCCGGGGATAAAAAGATTATACCTGTGGATAAAATGGACTATTTCACCTCTGTAGACCGCCCAGTGGGGGTGAGAGAGTGGTGTGCGTGTGTGTGTGTGTGTGTGTGCATGTTTATATTTGTGTGTGTGTGTATTTATGTGTACATATATATGTGTGTGTGTGTGTGTGTGTGTGTGTGTGTGTGTGCAGGGCGAAGATAAATCAAACAAATTGAGGGATAAAGAGAGATTACCCAGGTGTATGATCACTGAGTTGCTCGATCTCTCTCTACACTCCTCTTTTTCAACCTGTCTCTCTTTCCTTCTCTTTGACTCTGCAACCTTGTCCTTTGATAGTGAGCACACAAGGACACCTGAGTATCAACTGCCAAGGCCCGGCTTGTGAGACCGTAACATGAAAACGGAGGCAAGGACAATTTTACGAGTTAAATCAAAAAGTAAATGGACAGACCAACAAGACAAACAACAGCACAGAAAAGAATAAGAGAAAAAAATCGGTGATGGTGGTTGTGGTGTGCAAGGGTGTGCGTGTGTGTATGTGCGTGTGTGTGTGCGCACGTGTGTGTGTGTGTGTGTGTGTGAGCCAGGGGGAGCCAGGGAAGAAGGCATATACCAAGCACACTTTGACAAGTGTGACCAATTAATCAACAATCGCTCCCTGCTCCCAGCACAGCCTCTGTGGCTCTACTACAGGACTGGTGGGGGACCAGAGGACTATGGCACAACGCTGGGGAGGACTGCTGAACATGTGGCTCTCTGTGTGTGTGTGTGTGTGTGTGTGTGTCTGTGTGTGTGCGCGCGCGTAACATATTTGTGAGGACAAAGACTCTTTCTTCCCTGCTGTTTTCACATTTTCCAAAGCGACAATTAGCAACCCAGGGACACCTTTTGACTTTTGAAAAAAAAAATCAATAATAACAAAAGGAAACAAAAATAACAAACCAATAAAACGCCACAAGCAGTTTCCTTCACGCCGTCTGCCCTGCCACTACCTCCGCTCGTCAGCCACGTCTCCTAACCACAGCCGCACCCCACCTTCATAGGACACAAGTGTACATTTGAGATGCAGCCACCAGGACATCCTACCACCATGATGGACTGATCAAGAGGATCATGATCATCAGGATCAGAGGGAGCCTTGCTGATGCCACAAGGCACACTGTCGGTGATGGCAAAGTCTAAATCGAGCTAAGCTAATAGCACAGTGTGCTAACAGACCTGGAGTCCGTCTGCCTAAATGAACAACAAGCTAACCAGTGATACTTCAGTGTCATTATGTAATTACAGGGGGCTAGACACAGCAGTGGTTTCCATTGATTCTAACACACACAGAGAAAGCAAACAAGACACAATATTATGTGAATGTGTGTTTACATGATGTAGAAACACAAACGAACTGTCTGACAGTAGGTATATATGTATTTGTATATGTAGGGTGTGTGCGTGTATGTGCGTGTGTGTGTGGTGTGTGTTTAACAATGATGCAGTGTAAAGATTATGCTTGTGTGTGTGTGTGTGTGTGTGTGAGAAACAGGTTGCGTGTGGGTGTGAGTCCTTGTGATTGTGGATCGATGGCCATTTCTCAGAGCACAGCAGGCAGATTTCCTCACACCAGTCCCATTCTGGGAAAATCCAATTTAGACAGAGAAAACATGTTCTACAGCACCCCAAGACACAAACATACACACACACACACACACACACACACAGACACAGACACACACACACAACGCAGAAAAAATACTGCGTACATACACACACAAACACAAGCCACCACACACACACACACATACCCACAGGCACGCATCCACACACACACACACAAACACATTGTTGAAAGAGATGCTTTTAACTTCATGTCAGGGCAAGCTAATCAGCAACATTTCCTCTCTTTCTGTGTGCCCAGGTGTGTGAGATGGGGTGTGTGACCGCAGCTGCAGTCAGAGGGGCGGTAATTGAATCGTCTCTTTAGATATTATTGAGGTGAGTGTGAGTGTGGCACAGGGTTGCAGGGTCACTCTCAGCACAGAGAGAGTGGTCTTTAGAGGGCTGCATGGCAGAAGCTAAATAAGGCCTCTCCACACACACACACACACACACTCTCTCACACACTCATACGCACACACACACACTCTCTCACTCACTCACACGCACATACACTCACACACAAAAAAACACACTCTCTCTCATGCGCACACACACACTCACACACACACACACACTCTCTCACTCAATCATACGCACACACACACACACTCTCTCACTCACTCACACGCACACACACTCACACACACAAAAACACACACACACACTCAAGCACACATACACATACCAACGCACACACACAACGCAGCTCCAGGGTGGGATTTTCTGCCACCTACAAACACAGGGAGGGTCCAAACCTTGATCTTCAGTAGGGGTTAGGGTTTCAAGCAATCATCATGCAAAACGGACCGATTCAAAGGGGAAACGCATAAAGGTTTGCTTGGGAGGGCCTGGCTTGAGCGTGTCCATTGTGCTCAGCCTGAACCGTGTGAATTTGTAGCTTCTGGTTTATTACAAGACTTCTGTTCACTGGGGGTCCTTTGAAAGAGACTGTTGTTTTCAAGGCTTCCTTTTTGGAGGAAGAAAAACAACAAATGACCCCGAATTTGGCAGTATTCACATTTCAAACATGCTTACTACATCCCACAAGCCAGCTGTTCCCTCTTCACATCACAATTTGTCACTTGTTCTCTCTCCTGTAAGTATGAAAGCAGCAGATGCCTGCAGCTCAAAGAGTCTCATTCTCAGATGTCTCCCTTTTCAACAAATCTTCAATGGACTGAAACTTTCTCCAGATTCCCTAAATAGCACGCTGAACACCCGGAAGAGGCAGAGAGAATGGGAGAATAGAACCACAAAACAGAAAGCAAAGAGAAAGAGAGAGAGAGGGAGAGAGAGAGAGAGAGTTCATGTTTGTGAAAGAAAGATGACAGTGATGATTCTGTTTACAATTCTTTAGCATCACTTGAATGCAGACACTTGTGCATACACACACACACTCTCTCTCTCTCTCTCGCTCTCTCTCTCGCGCACACACATACACACACACACACAAACAGAAGAAGGAAGAGAGCCATATTAGAAACAAAAGAAGCACAAAGGAATTCATTGCTCCTCTTCTTAAATGCCACCATGGAGCCCAGATGGGGTGTTTCACAGGAGGCTCCCGTCAGACAGCCATGGGAGTGGGCACACCTCCCCTCCGCTCCTTCCCTTAATGCTGGCACCATATTATAACAAGAACGCCAAAGAGCACCAACTGGGCGTCCTCCACCGCCTCCAGGACCCATGGCTGGTGCGCTGGCAAATCAGTGGTTGGCATGGCATTTATGCTTTATCCCATGCCACAGGAAGTCTCACCATGCAACTCTGTGCCATGCAATGTTGTGCCACCCTGTGCTACGCCGTTCTGAAAGAGGGCTCAGCAGTGGTGGCATGCTCTTTAAGCAGGCTGCATTTATGACCCCCCACCCCTCATCAAAAATTCTCTCTCTTTTTATGAGAGTTTTTTTTTTTTTTTTTGGACTGTTCAACTGGGAGGGACGGGCATCCGGTGTTCACCTTGAGTCATTCAAATCACCCCCCTCCCTTTTTTTAATGAAATCAACACAGTAGCAGACTTTAAAGCAGGAGGCTCTTTGAAGAGGATGAAGAGAGACATGAGGTGAAGGAGAGTGAAGGAGAGGATAGGTGAGGATATGAAATGTGTAAAATAAGACAGTGCCCGTGTGGTATGCATATCGACGTGTGTGTGTGTGAGTGTGTGTGTGTGTGTTTGAGTTATAGTGTGTGTATGTGTGTGTGCCTGTTTGAGTGTGTGTGTGTGGTGTGTGTGTGTGTGTGTTTGAGTTTATGTGTGTGTATGTGTGTGTGCCTGTTTGAGTGTGTGTGTGTGTGTGTGAGTGTGTGTGTTTGAGTTTATGTGTGTGTATGTGTGTGTGCTTGTTTGAGTGTGTGTGTGTGTGTGTGTGTGTGTGTGTGTGTGAGAGAGAGAGAGAGAGAGAGAGAGAGAGAGAGAAAAAACACTGACTCAGGATAAAGCACAACATAGAAAACTATGCACCTTCATGTTTTTCTCAAACACTGTTTATGTACTTTCCTCTCTTGTGTCCTTTCAGTCTGCACTGCTGAAACAGGATCAGTGTGTTTACTACAGTTTCTGACCCCGCACTCAGCAGAGTGAAAAGACAAACATCAGACTTCAGACTTTCAGGCAACACAGCAGAAGCTTTCCGTTTCTTAGAAATCAGAGTGGACTGCTGAGTCGACTGCATAATCTTCCAGCTGAGTGCAAAGCCCTGGAAACATCTCCATGATACTCATTCTACTTCTTGGGATTATTCAAACAGTAATTTGTGTAGGCAGATGGCTGATGTCACGGCACCTTCTCCATATCCTGATCCCCTGTTTTCCTCTGATGCTTTTGCCCTTGGAGTTGAAATAAGAAACCCCTACACACCATCTGTTTCATTTTCAAGATTGAATTAATTGAAATCAGTCCTTTGTCTCTTCATACCAGCCAAGTGCTTTTTTGGTTCAGGCACACTTTGCTCCCTGCTCACCTGTAGTGGATCTACCCTCATCATCGGCAGAATTGAAACTCTGAGGATCAGTAAGAACTAGGGGTAACCTTGCAGGCTGGTTCTCATGCTCGCTGGTCTGGCTTCATGCCTTGCCATGTTCTTGGTTCAGGATTTTTTGTGTGTGTGTTTCCAAGAGACTGCTTTGCCTTGCACTGGGTGTCTCTTTGGGACTATTGTTCAGAGGGATTTGTAGGCTATGTTTTCCCACAGTCGGATCTGTGGGTGTTTTGTTGACAGTGTTGTGTAAAGCCACTGGCTTTTGACAATGTAAGCCTACTGAATGCTATTGCTTCCCGACTTCTCCAGGGTGGTTCTCAAACTCAGCATTGTCTTTTTTTTCCCTTTTTTGAAAGAACGTCATCAAGACATCAAGTTTTTTTTTTTTCCCATATCCTCTTTTGTTATGGTTATTCAAACCAGCAATGTATTCCAAAACAATAATGGGTAACACTTTCTATGAAGACCATATCTATAGCGCATTATGAGCGCATTCATGACAAACTGTCATGATGTTATGTTGAGGTGTGCTGTTATGATGAGGTGTGCTGCATTATAGATGCATCCATATGAACTTTACTTTACTTAAAGCACACACTTACAACTTATGATCCCACATGGAACATTATAGCAACTTATGAGCCCTTACAACAGTTGATCATCCAGGTGTGTGCATAGAGGTATTAGTAGTCATAATGTATTAAGCCCATCAGCCAGCTGTAGTTTATAACCATCATGAACACTCATAACACCCCTGGATTTATAAGGCATTATAAAGTAGATTTAAAGTTATTTATAACTGTTGATATAATGCATCATGAAGCGTTATGAGTGTAGTCATAATGCATTTTGAGTAATTATGATGCGCATTATAGTTTGTTATGAATGTGCTCATAATGCGCTATAGATATGGCCTTCATAGAAAGTGTTACCATGATAATCTTATGAAATCCAGACAAGTTTGCATATTCTTGCTTACAGATCACAAAAACACAATGTCCTTGGCAAATGTTTAGTGTGCGCACACCAGTCAGATGCCTGATAGTGTCACGCCCATTGATGTGTGTGGTCCAAATTTGAATGGCAGTCAGTATCAGCTGACCTCTGCCAGCTCGTTTGTGGGCGATTTAAAATGCCGAGTCGACAACGGAGCCATCAGCAACAACAGCTGCCAGTTTGGTGTTGTGGTCAGTTCTCTGAAGTCTGGCCGACGGGCGCACACTATTATACGTCAGCAAAGTCATTTAGGGAAACAAGAACAGTGATTCAACCTTGATCCTTCATAAAATAGGGAGTGGGGGAGGTGGGGAAGTGACAATAAAAAGAGAGAATGAGACGAAAGAAGAAACTGAGGGGTCCATGAAAAAATGAGAGAATGAGAGAAAAAAAAAAACAGCCGATTCAGCAGAGGACTGGCTTTCCCTTGGATTGCCATATAGTTCCAGACAGATGTTCCTCACTCTGCTGAAGATGCCCATCACCTCTGCATGGTGCCTTCCCTTTCTGCAGGACCTAAGAGGAGTACAGAGCACTAGAGGAGATAGCCAGAGTGAACTTGCTCTACTTAATACAAGAAGAGAGTTGGAGTTTCCACAAGATGGCAGTTTGATATTCAGACTCTCTGGGTTGCCATAGAGCACTGCATATGTTGGTTTTTCCACTCCAGAATGAGTTTTAAACACTGTATCACTGTCCTGCAGCAAATTCTGCGATTTTATGATTTGGTCGTCTGTCACTGCTGATCTGGGCAAGTGTTTGTGACAGCGGCGTGACAAATTACAGAATTCCGCTCACACACCAAATCAAACCAAAAAACGCTAAGTCAATGTTGATTTGCTTCATTTTATGGCTTTTATCGAGTTAGAGAAATGATAGTGTGATCATATTTCCTCTATCCGCAGTTTTCTGAGATCAAATGAATCCCACGGTCAGAGTGATTTAATGAAGAGGGGCCTTCAACACACACAGCTCACAGAAAATCAACAAATATTTTTCTTTCCTCATAAACATGGCTCTGTTGGGAGACACATTCTGCCTGTAAGATGATGAAACACTTCAGAAAAATGAAGTGAACTAATACAAGATTAGCCTTGAGGCTACATGTCTCTTAGTCCCCAGTAAGATGGGCCACGGTGATGATCATTTCTGTTTCCTGACAATTACAGCATAGCAACACAGTTCGGCCAATCAGACAGAATAGTCAGAATGGTGAGAAAACAGGGAACAACACAAACGCAGCTTCCACATCCTACTCTTTTGCCTCACACCCAGATTTGTCAAGATTCTTGACGTGGGGCAATAACAAAAGAAGAAAACCCACTGAGGTCTGACCTCACTAGTTGCAAAGCCAGTCATTTTTTCCCACTTGCTGTTGAGTATTAAAGACAGAGGGTGTGTGACACACTGGGCGTCTTCGCAAGACAGCGTCTGACAGCCACAAACTGACCTGAGAGATGGGAAACCTACTGCGTGCTTCCAAGGACAAACAGCTTCCATTTTCACAAAGGACTTGCTGACACATTGGCGTAGTCTGTGCTAGAGTCCAGGCAGTGATTGACAACAGTGCTGATGTTTGAGATGAGGAAGACCAGGGCTTGGGTAATTTGTTATTGTCACACATTCACGATGCCCACTTTCCCTGGCATTGGCTGCGGGTGACAGTGATCACTGAGAATACCGACACTTCGACACGGGCATCACTTTTCTCCCAACCATAATCGCTAATGGCAAAACGGTGTCAGGAATGTCTGTGCAATTCTGCAACGCTTGACTTCACCCGTGGTCTTTGTTAACCTGCCCAGGCCCACGGATTGGCACTTACTGCAGGTTTCAATAGCATCCAATTATTACTTTAAACCTTTTTGAGTTGCCATGTTAGTCATAATTTTTCATTTTGATGCGCTGAAATACCCAGGCTAGATCGACAATGACAAAAAAATTGTAAAACATACAATGTGATCTAATATGCCGCCTTTTTTGTGTTTCCTGGAGCTATTTCCTCTGAACCTCAACACGATACCCGTTCTCATTCAGTTTATATGCTGAGCATATATTCCCATACTGGCATGCTGGAATAAAGTGGGCGTGGGAGACAGTCAATAGCCTGGGGAGGCTTAGCACGTGTTTAAATAGCATAAACTCCCTCTGATATGTTCTCTAAATGACCTGGGCATGGTCTAATTTAATAACGGACAAAAGCAAAAGAGGGAACAAAAGCCTCAAACGGACCTGGTCCATTGTGTTCGAACGGTGGGAGCTGAGCGGACAAATTAAGGACTGTCAGGAGGATTTAGGCTGAGGAAGACTGAGGGGGAGGAGTGTGTGTGTGTGTGTGTGTGTGTGTGTGAGTGTGTGTGTGTGGGGAAGGGTGGAGGAAAAGCTGGATGTTATTCCCTTTGCTGGTGCTGCAGCTAGAAGAGAATTATAATTATGCAATGAGATGTGCCCTGAGTAGAGGTATGTGTGTGTGTGTGTTAGTGTGTGCATGAGTGTGGTTGGGTGCACATGCCTAATGGATCTGTGTACATGTGTGCCTTCCTATAAACGTGTGTGATGTGTGTGTGTGTGTGTGTGTGTGTGTGTGTTTGTTTACATGAAAGTCTGAAGACTATTACGGGTACAGAGAGAGGAAGAGACAGAAGGAGTGACCGGTAATTAATTGGATGGACGAATTGTTTAATTACGGGGAATCATCGCCGTAGCAATCCCATCCCCACATGCCATATAATGAGGTAAAACACACACCAAGCCAAAGCTAACACTCCACCATCCACACGGCCACTGGATGCTTAAGCTCTCCCTCTCCTGGTGTAGGCAATAGCACAGCGTGCCCAGTGCGGCCACAGATAAGGTGACCTCCGGGGTCATTTTTATTCAAACATACAAATGGCAGCCCTCGTATAATCCATAACGTTCTGCAAAGCTCGCCAGCCGTTTCCACTTCCTGCTATTTGCTTATATCGATTCGAGTAACAGCGACGCCCCCGTCACCGGCTCACCGCCTCGTGTGACCGTAGGGGGCCCGGAGGAAGAACGGTTTCCTTGACGATGCACCCTATTTACATGCTGCTGTGGTGTGGGAGCAGGTGTTGCACACAGGTGCGGGGGTCGACAGTGCGTCAGCCCCAGGGTAAGGAGCTCGATGAGGGGTTAAACTCCCACAGAAGGGTCCCTGCCTTAAGCCCTATACCCATATGGCAATGCTGTGTTACACTGGTGGATATTTACATTAGAGGGAATGAAGAAATGGCTACTCTTGCTGAAGGACACACACACACACACACACACACACACAAACACAAAGCTTCATTCATTTAATCTCCAGATCACATTTCTCTAAAAACTGGGAACTCTGCGGAGCTGAACGCAATCAGGCTAACAATGTCCCAAAAGCCAAACAAAAGTAGATTATGCTTGCAGAGAGATCAGGATGGAGAGACGCCAGAACCCAGAGGGAGGGAAAGAGAGAGTAAGTGAGAAGAGGAGTGAGAAAGAGAGAAGAAGAGTGAGAGAATAAGAATCCCAGACAGAGAGAGAGACAGAGAGAGAGAGGAAGGTGACATGGAAATAATCAGAGGAGAGAGAGACAGAGAGAGAGACATATATCCACACCAGTATCCATCCTCTGACTGAATGATTTGATCAGCTCTCCGCTGACTGACTGACAGACAGTCACCGACACTGACAGGTGTTGTTACGGTGCACAGTAAATCTTTCCACGATGGGTCTGACTAGAAATGCGAACCAAGGTCATCCATCACTTCATCAGGATCGTCCGTCTTCACCTCTCAAGAGAAAGCAAAGCGACCAGCGACTAGCCAAGGCTGTTGCCATGGCTATTCACACTGTCATTGTTCACACTGCGAGCACGGGGGGTGAGCTGCTTTGTGCGAATGCCACGTGAATTAAAGCAACAAAGCCATTCAGTCCCAGTGTAATCAAAACATTTTAAATATCCACATTATTGTCAGTGTCAGGTCCCATCAAGTGGTGACTTTGCTTTGCTAAGAATGGAAAGAATCAGTTCAGACTGAGAATGTGGCCCTGGCTTGTACAATCTGTGTGAAGCCAGCATAAATAGCACTGAAAAGAGTCAAATTTGCACCTTTTAAATTAGTGCAACCAATAAGGTAATTTGATGCTGTACAATGTAAAGGTTAAATGCACAGTCCGTAAAATAGAATAGAATTACTGGATTGTAGTGGTAGGCCTCGGCACAACCATGGCTTTCTGTTGCCTATAGGCGCAAGCAACGTCGAAATCCCAACGTAAAAGCTAGAGGCTAAGGCCTTGTTTACACGTATCTAGATATTTTTTAACATATTATATTTTGAATTGCGTTAACATGTTTTTTTTTTACATCATTACTATAACTTATAGAATGAGAAGTTAATTAATCTGGATAAATTCATCACATTTATATTCAATGAATAGTAGGTTACCACATGAATGATTCTTTTCCATGAAAGCGCAAACGATACACTGTAGGCAGAAAACCCATATGCATTATCCATAGAAGCCTGACTGTATAATTTAGAGCTCTGCGTGTCAAAGGGGGAGTTGGCCCCGACTGCAAGACTCTCATTTCCACCGCACAGTAGCTGATTTTCAACCTTTCTTTGCAACAGTAACAGGTGTTAGTATGTGGGAAAAATGACGTTCGCTCAGCAGTGCCAATCTCTATGAGTGAGCTTTCCTTAGTTTGATCATAGGCTACCACTGAAAAGACAGCTTCTCCTTAAAGTCTGTGTAGTCGCTGGGCAAGACTCATTCAGCCGCACAGTGATAGTCCATTGTGATGCACTGGAGACTTCTGTATCCCGAATATGATCGGATATGAAGTGCCGGCTTTGTTCTAGTTTGTTCAAGACAATCTCTTACCTCTCCATCATGTGTGTGAGTTGTAGGCCAATGTGACGCTGTATCCAGTTGTATATGGTGATACAGTTGCATCACCCACCACAGGCTGATTCAATTTTTTCCCTTGGAATTTAATATTAGTTAATGTGTTTGTCAAGCAGCTTCAGTTTATTCCTAATGGCTCCCTGATAGAGTAGGTGTGTTCCTGTTCAAAAGTCCTAGCCTCTGGCTATGGGGCTTCATCCAGATCCCTCTACAGAAATATATAATCCATACTAAGAGAAGAGGGAGGAAGGGGGGAGGAAGGAGAGCATAATTCCACAGCACACTATGGAAAATCAACAAAGGGGGCAAGTGGGTGGCTGATGGAAGGACTTCTAGAAATTTCTTCCGATCTCGGCCAGTGTGTGGGCAAACGTGGGCATGCAGTGAAATTCATACAAAAGTGTAGGGGTGGCTTGAATGGCAAATGTTACATCAGTGAAGATACAGTATATGAGGGTAAGCTGTTGGTGGAGGAGACTCTGCTGTTCATCAAAGGGCATCTAATCTTAAGTCAACGGTGGCAGACTCAACTCTTCCAGAATGTTCTGTGAGGTGGGTGACTCGTGTGTGTGTGTGTGTGTGTGTGTGTGTGTGTGTGTGAGGGAGGCAGAGATAATCTACTTCTGCTGCTCAGCTCTGAGGGAAGGAAGGAAGGAAGGAAGGAAGGATTATGCGGCTGGAAAGCCGGAGCCTCCAGCACTGGCTCTGGCAGAGTGATTGACAGCATAGGGGATGAGCATCCACCGCTGGCAAACACACTCGTGGATCAGGCTCAGTTACGGATGGGGAGAGATGTCTGAGCACCGCCTCTCCCTCCTCCACCCAACACCCAACACACACAACCCCATATCCCCCGCCCCCCCAAACAAAAAATGTCAGACCTGACTACCACTCATGGGCCAACAACTCCACTTTCATCATCCTCTTCTGTCTTTCAATTCTGCTGTGGCAATAGGTCAAGTGTTACTGATCCTGTGTCAGTATCAGAACTTAAAGAGACATTAAGGTCTCTATAGCTTCGGGTTGAAGACCTGACACCACAACTGCTCCAAAATCCCATCTCTCTGTTTAGATGTGAATAATCAGACTTGAAGTCACAAGAGTGACTATGGTTAACATGAGTATGTATGAGAACAGACCTACACAGATGTGCTTGTGAACCCTGCTGTGGGTCACTGGTGCTTTGCCATGATGCTGGAGTTGTCATGGATAAGGTCAAGAGGTCAAAGTTCAGCACACATAGTGACCTTATTTC
>PYXC01000135.1:217500-225000 GCA_015244755.2 Tenualosa ilisha | reverse complement strand
GTAACGCAATTTAAAAAATAAACGGATAAAAAATATTCATTTATAAAAAGATCTAGATACATGTAAACCATGTAAACAGGGCCTAAGAGTGCAGAGAATTTGTTTTGTTTTGTTTAGTTTAGTTTGTTCCTCTGGTATCTTAGTTACAGAGAGTGCAGTTTACAACCTCAAAAGAAACAAACGGTAAACACAGGATTCATTTACTTGTGTTGACAAAAAATGCAGACTGTTGCATGATGTTCATTCATCAAAATTTATAGCAGCTGTTTATTTGATTTATGCATGATAAAATATTAGTGCTTCCATTTATTCTTATACATTTTGAGACCGAGAAAAGCACTCATTTTATTGGTGTGCATCAGTAAAAGAATAGAAAATACAAGGGCAAATTGCTCAACCTTGTGTGGCAAGAAAATGCAATAAGTAATGTGAAAAGAGAAAGCATTTGAAAAAGAACCAAGGACAGAGACAGCAAAGGGGAGAGAGACAGAGAGAGAAAGAGAGAGAAAAAGATTAATTTTTCATATCTTAATATCTTATAGGTATGGTAGGTTATAGATAAGAGAAAGATGAAAACATGTGTTTAATTGCTGTAATTACCATTTCAAAAAGCACTCCCAGTGCTACCTTACAAGTACACTTCAATATCCGTGTGTGTGTGTGTCGTGTGTGTGTGCGCACACATGTGTCCCCATATGATAATACTTTAATGTGATGATATGTGTGCATGATCCCTCTCCCTGACTCTAATTTCTACGTTACATATAGAATATGTTAAATGTATAAATCTATGGCTAGGCCATTCTAACTATCAGTGACGCAGTAAGATCTCCCTACCAGATGGAACAGTATGTGTGTGTATATACATATATATATATATATGTATATATATATATGTGTGTGTGTGTGTGTGTGTGTGTGTTGCAGTATGTACTGCATAATAAAATATAGTCTGTATATCAAAACTGATCATGTGTCCAAATGATACATTTTTTTGTTCATTTCAGTTTTCTCACTTCCTGTTGGGCGTGGCTAATGCAATGTACTATGAAAGTTGTTTGTCTTCAGGAGCCTCACACACCTACCGAATTTGGTGTGTATAGCTGAAACTATACGCAAACCATGGGACTTTGTAACATAAGGAGGCGCTATGGAGTCCCTGGGCCACACCTTTTTATGGCTGTAGTTGTCCCTCCATGTCTTATTTTAGCCACACATGCCTTTGTGTGTGTGTGTGTGTGTGTGTGTGTGTGTGTGTGTGTGTGTGGTGTGTGCGTATTAATTGACTTCATGCAAATTTAACCAGCAGAGAATTTGATATACTCTGCATCTCAGACAGAACACTTCAAATGAAAGTGTCATGCATGCACCCAATACCACACACACAACAGAGCACTTTAATATCACACATGTAACCGTGAGGACTGTTGTAGTGCCTACATGGGATATGTGCTATTTCTAAAAGGTGAAATATTCCAGGTTCCAAACTATTAAAATGCAGATAAGATAAATGTATGCTGATGTGGTGTGTGAGGATGTAGTCTGTCAGCGACAAACTCAATTGGTGTCTCCTCTGACACTTTCAATTTCACAGACTCCAATTTAAATCTGGCACTGTGTCTACCTGACAGGCTAACACTAATAGCTGCTGATTAAATTTGTTGATGGAGGTGCAACAGTATCTCAAGTAAATACACACACACATGCACATACACACACATACACACACCACACGCACGCGCATGCACACACACACACACACACACACACACCACACACCACACCCCCCCCCCCCACCACCACACACAAGACAAAGAGCCACCTGTCTAAGAAACATTTTTGATGAATTTGGATGGTTGTTGCTATTCTGCAGGCAGAACTGCAGATGTACCCCAGTTAACGCCCTGAGCCACTTTCACATCTGCAGTAGATATCTGGGCATAGGTAACGTCCCCCCACCCACCCAAACACAAATTCACACACACACACACACACACACACACACACACACACACACACACACACACACAAGACCTAGAGTATGAAGAAATGGGGAATGTGAAGTCAACACTGCAGATGAGACAAAGACAGAGAAACCTGATGTCTCCAGTGTCTCACAAGATTACAACGGGTACAGCTGAGACTTTGTTTCATTAAGGAAGAGATAGAACTGGGGCTGAAGACACGAGGATGGAAAGAGAGAGAGAGAGAGAGAGAGAGAAAGTGGAGCACAAGGCAGGCTGAAGCTGTCAGTGAGCCATACGCAAAATAGAGAAATAGAGATACCAAAATGGAGAGAACTTTTTCCTAATTCTAGCCCAATGAGGCGAGGCAGAGGGGTTAAGGCAGAAAGAGAGTGAGGGAGAGAGAGAGAGAGAGAGAGAGAGAGAGGAGAGAGAGAGAGAGAGAGATGGCTGTGGAGAAAAACAAGTGAAGCGGTTGAGAATGCCGAACTGAGACCATCTGGGGCTCTAAAAGGGGAGATTACTCCAGACCCGCTCCCTCTGCTTGCAATAATAAGATTTCAAGCACCACTGTTGGGAGAGTGTTTCAGTGTGTGTGTGTGTGTGTGTGTGTGCATGTGTGTGTGTGTGTGTGTGTGTGTGTGTGCATGTGTGTGTGTGTGTGTGTGTGTGTGTGTGTGGTGTGTGTGTGTGTGTGTGTGTGTGTGTGTGCATGCACATGCTAGTCTTCTGGGGCCTTGTTCTTTCTCAGTTTTCTATGTCTGGTGTTTCCTCAGGCGAAACACAGAGTTGTGTTTGCTCACACTTAGGAATTAAACATGAGACCATGTGGATGTTGACGCTGTTGTTGTAAATTAAACTGGGACCTGACGTCCTGGCAAACTCAGCCGGTTGGAAGTCTATCTGCAGTGGTCACAGCCTGATATCGAGACCACTGATAACACCGACTTACAGCCCCACCATGTTTTGAAAGGATTTCGCAATGCTAATATGTAGTAGCAGGATTTGCATGTGATCTAGAGGGAGAGCCTTTACAAATAACATTACACTCATCTGCTGAGTTACTGGTACACTGAAATTTTTGTAATATCTCTGAATAACATCAAGTACTTTTCAATTCCATTGGTTTCTAGTGCCGTTCTGCATGTATTCACTGACAGTTGGTTCTGTTTCTATTATGTTTGTAATGTCTTGACTCTAATCCCTTCTCTGTTTGCACTTACAGTAATGATAATGGGCTATCGCATTATGCAGGGCTCTTCATGAATCATGGATTATTTGGCTGGTTGTATCTACTTTTCTTTAATAAAACGCATCAGAGTCACTGTGCTATTTCTACCCCTGTTGTCCTTGAGTATTCTGTGTCATTACAAATCTGTTGAGAGAAATGCCACAATGTAATTACCAGTTGTCTCCAAATAGCTGTTACCTCAATTGAACACATTATTTTTTTCATTTTTTATTTTTTACCTGTGCAGGCATTGCAAACCAATCGAAAAAACACTATTCTTCTTAAACACGAGCCTTCTATAGTCTTCTAGATGGGGTTCTGAATGACCAGACGAGAATCGATTACGCTAAGGGAACTTCAAGGGGGTCAGCTTCTAGTTATCAGCCACTCGTTATCTTTAGCTGCCATCAGCTCGCATTTTCTAGTCAGTCTTTGCTGCAGGCAATGGGGGGCAAAAGGCTTCACATCAGGCTGTTCCTAAGAAACTTGCTCCAGGCATCTCCACCGCACAGAGGACCTCTGCCTCTGTGAGCAACACAGCTGAGTGTTTGTCTTGGCTTTGCTAGAAAATTGTGCCCACTGCCTAGTTTGGTCTTGGCGCGTGTGCTCCAAAAGCTTTTTTTTAAAAAGAGACCACAGCTAGCACAGTTTGATCCCTTCCCAAGGCAGGTGTTTGGGGGTTCCTACAGAGGTCCAGCCTCTGGACAAACAATGATGGAGCTGCTGGACAAACAGTGGCTAATTTTGGTGAGGTGCACCATTTTTTAGTGGACCTCATTTTATGGTTAGTTTAGTGGACCCTGACAGCCAAAACACAGAGAAGACAAGTTAGTAACTCAAGAGTGAGATGGAAAAGTGCATGTGCTACATTTTCACTTGCCGACTCAGAGGAGAGGATTTAGGTTTTTTAAGTTTTTGGCAAGATTTTCTGTGATGAAATATGGCATTTGATTTTTCTTAGACCGCCAAAGTGCATCTCTGTTGACAATCTGACATTTTGGCTGCTCTGCTTTGACGTTGGAATAGAGAGTTGTGTATTGCTGGTTAAATTTTTCATTGCACATAATTAACTTGGGTATTAGCACTAAGGAAATACCACAGAAAATTCTGTAGGAAAGGAGCTTATTGAATATACCTACAACATTCCCATAGGCACAAGCTTGCATGTTTTGTGTTATTAGACACTGCCATTCTAATTCAATGAGAATGATGCTTTAAGATTTTTTATGTAACAATATGTCATTTATAGTTATAGGAACTGTAGGAGTTACAGGAGGTCTCAATCAAAGAATTTCTTTTCACAATTTATTTCTTCCTTTGCAAAACAACTCACTGCAATGTACTATAGGATACAGGAGAAAATGTAAGTATTGTTTCCATCTAATGCATGATGTATTTTTTATGAAAATGTGATCAATCATAAAATAGTGTCTTTCATTATGTTCTTTTTTAAAATATGCATGCACATTCACATTGAATGGCAAATGCCTATAATTTATACATTATTTGTTAACAGTCTCTGAATCTCTGGCCCATTATGTTTATGCTTCATTAGTAATGATTTATTTAAAGACACATTCTTATTCTTTATTTAAAGACATGGTCCAAGGGCACATATTACAAAAATGCTCTGATGTACTTAAAATTATTTAATATTGTTTTGTGAAATGTTTGGTTGAGACATGGGAGACCAATCACCTAAAATAACCTGCCACTTCACAGATCCAGGACCAAAGCATTTCAGAAGCTTTTGAAAATTGCTATAAAGCTTGTTACTGATCCTGCAGCCACAGAATATTCACCATGGAATATTTTTCCTTATTTCACGGTAAAACGTGATAACTAAACAAATGCAGATCAAACAAATTATATTCTTGATTTCTTGAGCTTACTTACTGCTTGCAGTTCAGGTACAAATGTGCCCCATATTCTCAGGCTTAATGTTCACCTTCACCACAGTGAAGTTACACAGGAAGAGGCTGTGTAAACTAACTGGCAGTAATTTCTATTGGCCAGCTATGCTCCGGTCTTGCTTGTTCATGACATGAGTACATAATGCAACTTTACTTTCTCTTTGCCCTTGCATACACTGTTATCTAACTCTTGAAAACAGAAGGCTACAGTCACTGTTTCGAAACTCTGCGGCACAAATGCAAATTGGCCGGGGCCAGTGGAACGATCTGTTGTTATTTGTCTCCCATGTGTTGTGTTCTTAAACAACGCTGAATCACAAGCGGCCTCTGCATCATAGGCAGATGGCGCCACATATCATACCCTTGGATCAAAGGAGACTTTCACTAGTGGGTATTTACTGTAACTGTCATTGTTGCCACTCAAACATCTCTCTCTGAAGCCCATGCAATTATGCTAGTTCCCAGGAGTTGGCAGCGATAATTCCCCACCATCCCCCCACCTCCAACATGTCATAATGCAAGCCTTCTGGCCATACCACTTGGCAATTCAGAGATGCGCAATTGGCTTGAGTCTTATTGTGTAAGGCCTGTTTTCATTAGACAGCTAAAATGCCATCTGTTTGGGCAAATCGTCGCCATCTCACAGGTCAGTGTTTAGAACTACGGGAAAAAAAGATGAGTCTCTCTAACTGTAACTGTGCAATCACAGAAATGGTAGACTATGCTTTCTTCTAAATAGTCATCTTACAAGAATGGACGTAGATCACAATTTGGATATTCAAACACTGCGTCAAGATGCTTCACACAGAAATGAGAGACCGTTTGACACAACTAAGTCTCTATTGTTTTTCCCTTGTTTGCAAACATACTGCCAGCCAATCCAGGACAGATGTAACCGTAATCCGCATGGACTTAACGGGTCAGTGTTCTATATAATGCTCTCACTGTATGCTCATATACGCCGCAGACTCAGCTGTGCATATACAACATGGGAAGTCTTGTGTTTTTCCATTCTGTTTCGGATCCATTTGCACTAATGCACCTCTGTTTGGGCAAGCAATTAAGCCGAGAGGTTACAAATAGCAACTTTTCACAGGCCAGTGATCACATACTCTCGGAGAGAAGAGGGAGGCCGAAAAACAATTAGCCACAAGTAGTTCAAATCTGCCTCCACATGAAGATTTGCTCTGTAACCCCCAAACCGTATATAATTCATTGCGCATTGACAGTTTATCACAAATTGGCCCGTAAATTGCGCTTCCTCGACTTGCCGATAAATTCCTGGTGGGTCGGCTCATTTCGAATGCCAACAACAATTCCATGCCAGGTGTCAGCCAGTGAGAATATCTGGGCGGCTTCTAAATACATTTAATGAACGTGGGCCTGAATAAGTAATTCCGACTTGACAGAAGAGCCACGGGGCACGTACACATTCTCCAGCTCGCTGACAAGGTAGGAGGTGGTATAATTGCGGCCATTATGCTCACACAAACATGGAGGCCTTGAATGCCTCCCGCGCTTCACTCTTCTCCTCGAACCACTTCTCTTCCCTTTCTTTTTTTCTTCCACTCCCCTCGTCTTCTACTTCCCTCACCCTCTCTTTCTCTCCCTCTCTATCTCGATTTCTCTCTGTAGCACTTTGCAATCTAAGACCCGATAACTCCTCACTCGAGGCCACTGGCCTCACCCTCATGGCATATAGGGACAGAGAATAGAAAGCAGGCCGCTGTTACAGCTCGGCACTTTATTAACTGAATTAAGGCGATTGATCGATCGGCTCGGGAAGACCTCGCCACTGGTTTTCTCCAGGCCAGAATTAATGGAGGAATGCAGATCCGAGGCGAAGACAGAGCTCGCGCACAGAGAGACATCCATGGAGCCGATAATGGCCCACCCACTGCCCCCACTACCAGCCTCCTGCTCCCCACTGTGATAACGACCAGGTCACGAATTAGACCCACACTCTCAGACAGAGAGGAGGGGGTGAGACTTTGGGCAGGGAGGGAAGGAGGGGATAGAGGAGAAGACACGAGAGATGTGTGTGTGTGTGTGGTGTGGTGTGTGGTGTGTGTGTGTGTGTGGGAGGGGGGTGGGGGGGCATTTAGCCAAAAGATAGAAGTTGAGAGATGGAGGGAACAGAGAATAGTGAGATGATAGACTGACTATTGATTTGGGCAAAGACAAGGAGAGAGTGATACTGCCATACAATCCCAAGGTAGAAGAGAAAAGAGCATGGAGCACAGATAAGATTGAGGGCGAAGGCCTAAAGACATGCTGTCAATAAGTATATAGGTATAAGTGTGTGTGTGTGTGTGTGTGTTGTGTGTGTGTGTGTGTGTGTGTGTGTGTGTGTGTGTGTGTGTGTGTGTTGTTTGTTTGAATGTGTTTGTGC
>PYXC01000135.1:207500-210000 GCA_015244755.2 Tenualosa ilisha | reverse complement strand
GATTGGTGCAGATAGCCGTCTGGTAGTCATGGCTGACGCACACCTTGTGGGGTGGACAGCGCACCTTCAGACAGGGATCCTTGGTGACGTCCAGGCCTGGAACAGAACACACCGAAGGCAATGGTCATTAAAATTGATCAGTATCCCATTCAATATTAAGGAACCTTTTCTTCCCTTGAAATAAAAGCTTGATCCTTGTAGGTCAAAGAAAACAAGGGGAAGTTCGCCATGTGTATTTCACAGCTGTGAGACTACATCAGTCCTACAATGTAGCATCATTTTCATTTGGGCCTATCATACTTCAACCATTTGACTACAAACAAAACCACGAAGAACACTATGTAACATTTTGACACAGTTTTA
Source organism: Tenualosa ilisha (assembly GCA_015244755.2). Lineage (NCBI taxonomy): Eukaryota > Metazoa > Chordata > Actinopteri > Clupeiformes > Clupeidae > Tenualosa > Tenualosa ilisha. Next base: position 209,637 of record PYXC01000135.1, on the reverse strand, counting down.
TTAGACAATTTCTTTTGGTACCACCATAGTCACATGAAGGGCAGGCAAAGACACATGCTCTTGCCACCAGCCATTCAGGATGTGTACTGTGGAGCTGTGGGTGCAGGGTAGGAAACCACAAAAAAACCTTTACAGCATGACATTGCTGACTGTATTTCATGCAAATAAGGCATTCTGGGTAATGTGTGGAAGGTTCTGTGTGCCGTCTGGACTGCTTGTCCTTAGCGTTGCTATATAATGTTTCAATGGGGAATTAATAATGCATTCTTTACCAATTAGTTAGGCTTAACATATTGAAAAGTGTTAACACAGCAATCATTTAATCATCATGAGGGGTTGCTGCCAAGCTCATGGTTTTGTGCAATAAGTGATATTGAAATATTGAATAAAACTGGATTAAGAAATATAGCAGCTTCAATGGCATGAGTACACTGATATATTCAGTGAAGAACACATAAGGCACTAGAAAGCAATGCTTTCATTGATTTGGACATGGTGTTCTCAAGAGAAACTGAGAGAGGGATAGAGATAGAGAGAGAGTGAGAGAGAGAGAGAGAGAAAGAGAGAGAGAAAGGGTGGAAGGCAAAGAGGTAGAAAGATTGTGGTGTAGGGTTGCTAGCAAAAAAAAAAAAGAAAGAAAAACATCAGACATGGGTGGAACTACTAAAGAAAAGAATATTTATCACAGTAACATAGTACACACACACAAACACACACACACACACACACTTGAGAAATAGAACTCTTTTTCACCCTAAAGTGAAAACCTTTCCAGTCAGAGCCAGAGGCCGTGATTCAGTGGCTGGGAAGAAAAGAGAAAGTGTGTGTGTGTGTGTGTGTGTGTGTGTGAAAGACAGAGAGAGAGAGAGAGAGAGAGTTAGAAAGAGAAAAGAGAGAGAGTCAGGAAGAAATGATGATATGTGAGAATGGCTGCGTTGCACATTCTTTGGTGCTTTCTCTTTCAACTCAGTTGATTTTCCCCCCATCTGCTTTGTTTTGTTTGCAGCCAGGGGTGAAAAGAAGGCAATGATTTAAGAGATCGACATGCTAGCAACCAAAGCCATTTGGCCGAGTCAGACCAGATTAAACGCACGCCGAGCGCTTTGTTTTGGCACACTGCCATAACCTGCCTAAGACAAATAGCTCACCTGCCATACTCTGCACCTTTGTACAAGCTCTCTGGAAACACACTCTCTTCTGCTGTCTCGTAGTTATACCTTACACATCCTCACACTCATTCATACATGTGATATCTTACCCATGCATTCTCTCTCTCTCTCTCTCTCTCTCACACACACACACACACACACACACAGAGAGAGAGAGAGAGCAATATAGAGACACGGTAAACAAACACATCAAAGACAAAATTCACAGATAGACAAACACTTTCTCTCGCACACATACACACACACACACACACACACACACACACACACACACACACACACACACACACATATCAAAATGCTTCTCTCCAGCAGCCATTATTTCAGCAGCTCCCCCACCTCCTCTGGACTGCGTGGTAATATCCTCTGCTCTGCAGTAGCACTAGAAGCTTTTAGAGTGGAGAGGCGCAGGTGGCTTTTGCTCAAGGTGACAGAGATCAGAGTCTCGACAGATGCCCAGAAAATTCAATCAGGTTGGCCCAATCCCCACACGCGCACACACATACGCAGACACATACACACACACACACACACACACACACAAACAGTCACATACGCACACACATATACATGCCCACATGTTATGACAACAGTGTGTGGCTGAGTGAACATAAATTGATGACATCAATGAGTCATTTTTAACGTTCACAGAAGGCAGCTAGAGAACATGTGTGTGAAAACACAATGAAACCACACAACCACTGCCACTATCAGTGCAGTGCCACTATCCATTGCTCAGCGCAGTTGCTGTGTGGAACAGAGCTGCTAACAGTATCCTCTGTCTGTCATTACAGTACATAAAGCCTAGCCAGCGTAGCGCCACCTAGCGCTTCCGCTCAGCTTCTCATTTAGCTCCACCACTGGTCAGACAGTTATCCGTAGGCTTTGGCTCGCACTATCTCTGAGCTGTGTGGGCCAATCAGAATGTCCTCTACACTCAAATCCGACACTCCCTCTCTCTGTCTCTC
>PYXC01000135.1:197500-202500 GCA_015244755.2 Tenualosa ilisha | reverse complement strand
CGGCCCTCCTGAAAATGTCACTATAGCAACACCAAGACCTTGGCTGCAGCCAAGGCAAAAACGTGAGTTTTTTTTTTTTTTACAGGAAAATTAAAAGACTCACAAATGCGACTAAGGGGCAAAATAACAGAGGAGAGAGAGAGGGAGAATGAATCAAAAGACAACTGACATTACCACAAACAAACCATACTCATTGCACTGTATGGTATTTCCCATGCTGACATGTGTCCTCAATAAACAAATACATTTTATTTAACACAGTCCCCCTAAGAGCAAGCACCAAGACACCTTTCTAGTTTTGCAATTCTTTCTCTCTCTCTCAACAATCCACCCATCCCATCTACTCACATTGACCCGCTCATTTAACCCACCTGACCACTTTACCCCCGTCCTCCCCTATTTTTGTGACCACCAGTCGCCACTGACACACACACAAACACACACACACACACACACACGCACACTCAAATTTGTGTGCAGACAGCACTCAAGGCCATAGATATGAGTATGCAATAGAGAGAAGTACACAGACATACATTGCCACTACCACTGCCAATACTACAATCTATCTATCTATCTGTCTATCTATCTATCCTTCTCTCCATCTATTCATCCTTGTCTCAATCTCTCTGTCGACGCCAATTTCAGACTGTCTCATGACCTCTGAGCCTTAAACTCAAACCTGATAAGTGATCCTTCCCTCCCTTTCCACATTTCCTGGAGCTGGAGGGCGGCCACATCTCAGAGAGAGATGCATCATGGGAAACAGAGGGCGGACAGGGTGGGGGTGGTGTGGGGTACTTGGCTCAGCAGCCTTCCATTAGGGAGGAGTTGAGAAAAAGCAGAGAGAAAAAGCTATGTCAACCCAAAAGCTCCATTGATTGGCCAGGAAGAGAGGGAAGGTGAGAGTGTGGGTGTGGGTGTGGGGCAAGATGGCTGGAGGGTGGAGGGTGGTGCCAGATTAATGGACACACTCTCCTCTCTTCTCTTCTTGTCTCCTCCACAGGCCACTTCACACCAGCCAGAGATGGGCAGGCGGTTAGGCAGACGTACAGGTGAGAGGGGGCATGGGCCTGGCAGTGATGGGTGAGGAGGGCTCGTCTGTGGGTGTGAACTCAGCAGTAGTTGTTTTTTTGTTGCCTTTTCTCATGGTGTGAAAACAGAAGCCTGCCAATTCTCTCTCTCTCTCTCTCTCTCTCACGCACACACACACACAGGCACACACACACTCCATCTCTAACACTTCCAACACACAGGGGATTCCGGTGTGGGGGATGACCCTGGGTAAAGCCCTCAGGCTGTCCGCTGCCTCCCTCCTTCTCACTCTTTGCATCTGAAGCAGGGCCAGGAAGTCACCCGCAGTTCCCATTCCTCAACGCTCACCTTTCAGACGCCCCATCCTCCTGTTTTTTTTTTTTTCTGGCTACTTCAGACACCTGTTCTGTCACTCTCCTTTCTTCTCTCATTTCCATCTCTCTACCACTCCCCCCTTCTCTCTCTCTGTTTACTTCCTGTGTGCTATTATCTCTCTTGCATCCTCTCTCATTTTTTTCTGTCCTCTCTTTTTATGTGGCTGTCCTCCCTCCAATCTGTCCTTCCCTCGTTCCTCCCATTCTCTTAGTCAATTTCCTGTCCTGTCCTCCATTCTTCATCCTTTGATTTTGCCGTTCCCTCGCTCCCTCTCTCTCATTGTTCCCTCCCTGTCGCCGTCATGTCCCACACCCGCCGCTAACAACCTCTGAATAATGCATGATATTCCTGCTCAGAGAGCTGCCCTATGAAGGCGTACTGTACTTACTGCTGAGCTGCCATTTTCTATTTACGTGGGAAGCAAGGTCTTGCTTAAAAAGGAAGGCCTTTCATGTTGAGATTTATTAGTTTGAATTTGTGAGCATGTAGAACGTGCGTGCATGTGCGTGCGCGCGCGCGCGTGTGTGTGTGTGTGTGTGTGTGTGTGTGTGTGTGTGTGCATACAACTCTTTCGTATCAATAATTCACAAACAAAAACATTGTCAGTAGCATCTAAACTAATGAGGCTTCACCTGCATAGTGAACAGAGCCTTACTGAGTGAATACTGCACAGCAAACATATGCCTCACTCAGCGGTGTTTAGTTAGATAAGCACGCAAAATATCCACTTGTGGTGAACGTCCCAAAAGTTCGGGCAAATGGCTCATAAATTAAAGCCCCTGTCATGCACAGGGTGGTACAAAGCTTTCACGGAGCATAAAGGCATCATTTGAAATGCATCAAATGCATGGCCCAGCTGTGAGTGTGCTGTTCGCCATCACCACAGGGACTCTCTCAAACACAAGAGTTTGATATGCAATTAGGAGCTCATTACATCTCGCTACATTATCATATCTTTGGTATGAGAGGCCAGTGGCCACGGTTTTCACTTGCAACAGCTAAACGCCTTTCTTCTTTTTCATTCTCTCTCTCTCTCTCTCTTCTCCCTTCTCTTCTCCTCCTATATCTCACAATTACACACAAACAATCCTTAACACACACACACACACACACATACGTGAGCGCACACACATACACACACACACACACACACACACACACACAGAGCTTTAACATAAAGCGACTCCAAATGGCACTCCACTTCAGAGAGAATCGCTACACATTTACAGTCTGCCTAAATTACATATGTGATCCAATGTGCCCCACTTTTACAATTTAGAGGAAGGACCGCCACTCAGAAATGTTCTTTTAATGCTTCTACATTATTTAACTTCAGACTGACCATAATGGGTGTACGACTCTGGAACCTTCTTTCAAAGTAATGCATGAGCTGATATATGCAATGTCAACAGAGAGAGCATTTTGGCCAAAGCTTTATATTAATATTTCTTATGCATAAAACATCTCCTGTAAACGTTTGTCAATATGCCTCTCCCCCTCTCTAGAGAATGTTTAAAGTTACAGCAATACATAAATATTCAAAGAATAAATGACAATAAATATTCATATCGAAATGAAGTGCTGGGTAGCTTGTTGTAAACAAGAAAGTCACTGAAAGCAGTTCAATACTCATTCTTCATTCATGCCTTCAGGACATCTACAGTAGATTTAACTAGACGGACCGACTAGCGATAGAAAATATGACTTCTGTTCATTCTGCATGTTCTCTCGGCAGAAAATGAAAGACGCTTATCAGTTTCTACATTCCTAACCACTGCAGTTCTTTGTGTGTGTGTGTGTGTGTGTGTGTGTGTGTGTGTGTGTGTGTGTGCATGTGTGTGTGTGCATATGAGCATGCATGTGAGTGATGTGCAAGTATATACTGTATGCCAGTTTAGTTTGTGCATGAGAGTATGAATGTGTGTGTCTGTGCATGTGTGTGTGAGTGTGTGTGTGTGTGTGTGTGTGTGTGTGTGTGTGTGTGTCTGTGTGTGTGTGTATGTGTGTGTGTGTGCTACCTTAGTGCTAGCAGCAGTCAAAAAAAAAAAACGTCCTTGACTCCACCTTTGTTCAGTTCAGGAACCCCTTCTGAAATACTTAAGGAGATAACTGCTGTGCTGTGTTTGAATTTATTTTACCACAGAAATCTACTAGTGATGCACAAAAGACACCGTCAAACAACTTTGAGAGAGATTTGACTGCACCTCCATCCTTGACAAGAATTGCGTTCATTCTGCACAACAAATCCTTGTGTTTGCTCTGGACTCTGTGTCTGCTCTGGAGTCTCCAAAGAAGCTCGGAGAGGCAGCCATTGCAATGGCTTAGTTATTCATGCCCTTTTCTGCTTTTCTTTAACAGAGTGCCACTTACTGGAAATGTCACAAGAGCAGCAAAAAGACTTTTGTAAAAAAATAAAAAAATAATAAATAACTGTTATTTTTACAAGGGTATTTTAATGTCAAAAAAAGGCTGAATTAATTTTAATGGATGAAGGCAACATTCACCTCCATTAATTCAAGACAGGAGGAAAACAACTCTTCTCTTCTTTATCAAACACACAACCACGGGTGTCTAAGTTGCCATTAATTATTGACTTAAGCAGAGTAACCCTAATTGAAAGCCAGTTTTAACTAAACTATCACTGAAAGTCAATATTAACTAGACTATCACTGGTACTGAACCTAAGCACCATGCTGTCTTAACTGCCATCATCTCCATGGGTCTGAGGATGGACAATAAGTTGAACTCAAATGAATCTCACACTGCAAAAGCTACTGCTTAGCTCACAGATCTAGAGTCATTGTTTTCATTGCTTGATGTTAAACTAGCTTGCCCTTTTCCACTGAATCATATCCTGACCAGACAATAAAACAATTTAAAGCTACAAAAAAAGTTGATATAAAAAAAATGTCTGCCATAACCTTGTTATAACCTTGTGCTGAGATAATAGAGTGGAAGCAGCAACAGACAACCTTGACTGGCGCCTCCACTCCCACTGATGCCCTTTTCATCAGGGCACCTGTGCCTACATTGCCATCTGTGCCCATCTGCACCGACTGCCCACCAGGTACCAATCAACCAATCACACGGCACACTTGGGAACTGGCCAATGACGGGGGAAGTCAAGCAGAACCGTGTGTGTTCAAGGTACGCCCGGCCACTTGGTGCTCAGGCATGCATAGACAGCTTTTGGAGTCTCATTCACTCCTCTCTTTTTCTTTCTCTCGCTCTCTCCCTCCCTCCTTCTTTCTCTCTCTCTCTCTCACCTTCCCTCTTTCACACATGCTCTGTGTGTTCAAGGTACGCCCGGTCACTTGGTGCTTGGGCATGCATGAGCAGCTTTCGGAGTCTAGTTCACCCCTTTCTCTTTCCTTCTCTCACTCTCTCACTCCCTACTTCACTCTCTCTCTCTCAGCTCTTTACTCTCTGTCTTTATAGCCCTCTGTCTCTCCCTCTCACTCACACACACACACACTTTCTTGCTCTCTCCATCTTTCTTTCTCTCTCTCTCTCTCCTAATTCTTTCTGTTTGGTGTGGAAAAGAGAGAGGCTAAGAGCGCCGTGCTAATGTGATTCATTACCAGGCAGAC
>PYXC01000135.1:180000-192500 GCA_015244755.2 Tenualosa ilisha | reverse complement strand
GTCCAACACAGTCCTCAGATCAGCGCCAAGCCACAGAGTCAGAGTGATGGTACGAACAATGTCTGTTGTTTGTGTTGTTGTTGTTGTTTGTGTGCTGTTTGTTGCTTGTTGTGTGTTTTTCGTTTATGCTTCGAGGTGCCTCCCAAAGCCTTGTGGCGCCTATTATTTATTACAACAAAACGCCACAGCGGGAGTTTGAGACGTTCATTTGAAAAAAGCGGGCTCTGAGCTTTGATGCAATAGTAATTAAAAAGGTATTCTCCCCCTTTCCTTACCTGGGGGAGAGAAGAGAGAGAAAGTGTGAAATGTAAGACAGAGAAAGAGAGGGATAGAGAAAGACGGGGGAAGTGAGTTTAAGAAAAGCAACAACAACAAAAAAAAGATTAAAAAAAAGAAGGAATTTGAAATGGAAGAAAAATGTTACGTTTGTCAAGAGACTCTGTCAAGAGAAAAGCTTCAATCCTCCTCGGGGATGGACTTTGTTTAGCCTTCTCCTACATTTAATCTGAATGAGGCATATAATAAATTGAGGGATGAGAGAGAGAGAAAGAGAGTGAAAGACAGCAAGTGAGGGAGGGAGGAGGAGAAGAGAGAGGGAGGGAGAGAAGAGAGGGAGGCTGGGACAAAGTGATTGAGAAACAGAAGAAGCTTGGGGAGTGTGCCTCAGCACACAGTAAATTAAACCTGAATTAACAACTGGGGAGGTTGAAAACGGAAAATGCAGAGTTTGTGAGAGGCTGTTGTTGGGCATTTAATTAAAGCGCTGGGCTGATAAATAAAAGGCAGGCATTCCCGGGAAAGCACCAGAGCTAGTGGGCACCAGTGCCACTTATTTATTTCATTAGGATTTTGGATCCCCCAGTCACGTAAGCTGAAGAAAGAAATAACATACAAACTCCTCTGCAAACCGAGTAGCGGAGAGTAAAGCCTTCACCCCAATGCCTGTGGGGACTCTGCAATCTCTCTCTCTCTCTCTCTCGCTCTCTCGCTCTCTCTCTCCGTCAGCGTCCTGAGTCCCTGAATATTCATTGGAACAAATAGACTATTGGCTCTCCTGGCACACACTCAGAATATTTATGGTGGCCTGGGCTTTTTTCCTGTGGATGTATATGGAATGTTTAAATAACAGGAGAGAGAGAGAGAGAGAAAGAGAGAGAAAGAGAGAGTGTGTGTGTGTGTGTGAGAGAGAGAGAGAGAGAGAGAGAGAAAGAGAGAGAGAAAGAGTGTGTGTGTGTGTGTGAGAGAGAGAGAGAGATGAATATGGCCGTGGGACTATGCAGCTTCAAAGGGAAGAGAGAATAAGACCTTTCCAGGAGTGTGTGTGTGTGTGTGTGTGTGTGTGTGTGTGTTTGTGTGTTTTGGAGAGGTTAAGAGATGGTTGCTCGGGGGCTCTGGGTTTAACTGGCACGCCTCAACGCAGACAGGCACCCCTGGGAACCCTTTGCCCACTGAGACTGACAGAAGACAAGCTTACAGCGCATGCATGGCTGGATGAACTCAGGTACACACACACACACACTCACAAAAACCACACAGACACACACACACAGTTTTTCTCACTCTCTCTCATACACACAAACAAACACCTATACGCAAACTCATTCACAAAAAGAATATAGACAATACATGGACCAAGAGGGCGAGACAAAGGAACTAAAACTGAATAATTATGTTACTGCATATAATTACTTATGGATATGATGCTCCCTTGAAGTTCAGTTTCATACATTGTAGATTCACTTAAGTGGAGAGGAATAAATATATAAAATATAAATAGCAAAAATATCAATATCAACAATGTATAATATTACTAAAATAACAAACAATACAGCAACATACAGAATATTGGAGCATAATTTGGGAAGGGATTTGTAACTGAGGGGTGGGTGGTTCGATCCACAACCAGTAAGAAAAATGTGGACAGGGAAGTGATTGAACGTCGCACCCCCATGTCCACATCTACGGCTGAGGTGTCCTTGGATAAATGCAGAGACTGAATTTCCCTCAGAGGATCGATGGAGTATATGCTTGTGTGACTGACAACACTTCTTAGTAGATTTTATAATAACAAAATGCTCAAAATACAAATTTGCTCTACAACTATGACCTTAGTAGATCAGAACATGCACACCTGTCATACAATAAAGATGCAAGTGTGTGTGTGTTTGTATATTTGTGTGTGTAGCCTTAATAAGGACTGTAAACATATTTGTGTGTGTGTGTGTATGTGAGCGTGTTTGTGTGTGTGTGTGTGTGAGTGTGTTTGTGTGTGTGTGCGTGTGAGTGTGTGTGTATGTGTGTGTGTGGGTGTGGGTGTGAGTATCTGTGTGTGTGTCCGTGTGTGCAGTAAGTCAGTAAGCTTCTGCATGCGTGTGTGTGTGTGTGTGTGCGTTTGTATGTGTAGCCTCTATAAGGATTGTGCTTTGATCCCATCGCCTCATTTGGCAGGCGTGAGAAATAAGAGATGACATTTATCCCCATCATAACCACTGCAGGAGAGGCACTTAAATATTTAAGTGAGACTGAGGGCGAGGGAGAGAGATGACAAGGAGAGAGAGGGAGAGAGATAGAGAGAGAGAGAGAGAGAGAGAGAGAGAGAGAGAGAGAGAGAGATGACAAGGACAGAGAGAGAGAGACAGAGATGACAAAGAGAGAGAGAGAGTGAGGGAGAGAGATGACAAGGAGAGAGAGGGAGAGCAAGAGAGAGAGAGGTAAGGGAGGAGTGAGTGAAGGAAGGAGCGAAGGAGACAGAGAGATAGATGACAGTGTATGGCCTTACCTGATCTCTCCCTGGAGAGTGTCAATTCGAGAGACTTATGAGAGGGCTTTCAAATTCAAGCTCAAACGGATGCACTCACACATACACACACAATTGTGCGCACCACACACACACACGCACACAGCTCTCTCTCTCTTTGTCTCTCTCTCTCTCTCACACACACACACACACACACACACCACACACACACACACACACACACACACACACACACACACACACACACACAAAACCTAACAAATAATATAAATGCAAAGGTGAATATCCCTAAACACATGCACAGGTGCGCACAGAAAAATGTGCTGTCATGCACTTCCTCTCAAAGACATACATACACACAAACACACACACACACACACACACACACACACACACACACACACACACACACACACGCACACACAAATAAACAAACGGCAGAGAAAGCTCAGCAATCTGTCTAGATGAGAAAAACAATGAGTTTGCTAAGGCCTAAAATGGCTTTATTAAGATATATCAGCCTCTGCAGTAGTCTGGAAAAACTAATCACTGGGGCATCCTACCCAACCATCCCAAGGTCACTCTCAAAGTCTCTGACCAAAAAGAATGAAAAGGACACAAGAATACAAACACAAAACCTCTATGTTCACCAACCAGGTAAATGAGGTGACAACACCACAAATGAACATGATGGTGAGGTGTGCTCATTTTCTCCACTAATAAAAGCAGCTTTACTTACGTGCCTGCAATTACTGAAGAGAGAAAAGACGAGGGGGAATGCAAAAAGTGTGGTTTGAGAGGTGCTACATAAAGACTTCATTTCCCAGAGTGCCTTTCTCTGCACCCTGACAGCCCATTAGAACAAAAGAAGTAGAGTGACCTATCGCACCAGTTGGCAAATTAAAAGTCAATCACTAGTACTGTGTTTAATAGAGACACCTATAGAAGTTGAGCTGGAGACTTGGTTTATTAGAGAGGGACCCAGAAGCAGGGGGCAAGACGCTTCTTGTTTACTTAAATTGGAAGCTTAATGGTGGTGAGATGGAGGTCGGGGTCAAGGGGTGAATTCTGGCTCCGGAGCCTCTCAGACGCTGGAGGTGTAGAGCTGTCTAAGAGATGTGGAGAGGAGTGGAGAGGAGTGGAGAAGAGGTTGCTGTCCCTCTCATTACTTTGTTCCACTTTGACTTTGACTACCTGTTATTTTGGTTTTCTTCAGTAATTATATCAGAGGCAAAAGTGACCTTCGTAACATTCAGATCTCTTTGTCTTTGTAGAGGTAGTTAGTACAGGCAAATGAGATGAGATTATTTAAGATTATTAATATATTTATATTCATTGTGACACACGAATGCACACATGAAACACACACACAAAACACAGGACCAGGAGACACCTGCATTTGTGTGTGTGTGTGTGTGTGTGTGTGTGTGTGTGTGTGTGTGTGTGTGTGTGTGTGCGCGCGCGCATGTATGTTTGTAGGTACTGTATGTGAAGCTCAAGTTAAATTTTAGGTTAGGTCAAAATGTCCAATAATAACCAAGAGACAGAATGTGAAAACACAACTGTGTTGATGGTATATCAATTGCGCCTACGCGCTTCAAGCATTTTCCAGCTATCCTCTGAGGCTGGTATGCAGATCAATCAGCTTCAGTCCAGTTCTCCTATAACATCAGGTTCTACTGTGTGTGGCTGCTGCATTAAATATAACACCAGTGAAAGTCAAGCTGGGTTCAAAACGACCTGAAATCAAAAGCATTCCGTGAGTCTCACACTTTCATCGCAGCTTTCATTGCAATGTGCAAGAATGTTATTTTTGAATTAGTAAACATGCCACAGGAAATCCCCTTTGAGGTGAAACATTTAACTTGCTTTTAATTATGTATAGGACATACCTCCCTCATAGCGATATTTAAACTGGAGGAATATGGCTGCTCAGAGATTTGAGGACTATGTGAGACTTAGAACGGCACAGATGGTGTGTGTGTGTGTGTGTGTGTGTGTGTGTGTGGAAGGCTAATGAACAACCAACCGCAAATCCCTCTTGAAGTAATGGATGAGTCACACCTTCCTATGAAGATCCAACCAATGAGCTCTTGCATTCTTTTAGCGTAAGGGCAATAGAGCGATGATGTCCACACTGACCTCAGACCTGTTGGACCATGTCTCCTCATCATTACAACACATTACATCAAAAGCAGCACACAGCCAAGCTGGATCTGATGGGGTCATCAGTATTACTCTGTGAGGAATGGGTTGAGTGTGGGAAAGAGAGAGAGAGAGAGAGAGTGAGAGAAAGACAGAGAGAGAGAGAGAGAGATAAAGAGAGAAAGAGAGAGAGAGACAGAGAAAGAGAAAGAGAGAGAGAGACAGAGAGAGAGAGAGAGGAAGAGAAAGAAAGAGAGCGAGAGAGGTTGGATGAGGGCAGTGCAGGAGAAAAGTTGGGAGATGATCTAAATCCGCTCTGCAGGGCAGCTTCAAATCCCAGGGAGCAGTGCTGAAAGTGCTGACGGAACAGAATGGGGGGGGGCACGGATGGATCCGGAAGGAAGGGCAACGAGCCAAGGGAGGGAAAGGGGGGCTGGTGGGGGGTGGGATTAGTCACTCCTTCATTATTATCAGACATGGAGAGAGACCACAACGGTTCTCCACTTTTTCCCCCTCCAATCTCCCTCTACCCCTTTCACACACACAGACACGCACACACACACACACACACACACACACACACACACACGCGCATTCACACACACGCACACGCACAAACACACACACACAAACTCTCTCTGTCACACACACACGCACACACAAACACACACACACACTCTCACACACTCAACTCTCTCCCTTTCTCTCTGTTCGGTACTTCAGTAAGAGTGGGCAGCAAGGGACAACTCCTCAACAGAAGTTGTCCTTGTGGGAGAGAGTACTGTACGGACAGAGAGTTTCTTTGATGAGCAAATTCAGAGACTACCCCCATCTCTCTCAGCAGAGAGGGGAGCATAATTAATACACTGAATGACATTCAGGGATGGAGTGGACTTCATGAATCGATTAAAATGACAGCCCCAGCTGTCCTACTGATAATGGCAAATCCAGTGTTCGGGCACATCCCAGAAAGGACACAACACTACAACAAACTGGGCTCAGTTCTGCCTTGGTTCTGCATAAGGGTAAAACAGAGCACTGGTATTAGTACATTTAAAAAAATATCTCAGTATTGTACACCCTAAACCCCATAACATTATTAATAATCACTTGTTAATTAATTCAGCTCGTTGTCTCCATATTATCCTAATAGACTAACAGACCTAACAGACTTCTTACAGAATCTTCCTTTCACAATACCTACCTATATACCACGTCTCTTAGTACTATTTCTCTGCCAAAACAGCTAAGTGATGCAAACAGGTAAGGATGATAAAGGGTGAAAAAGATGAGAATGTGAGTATCATAGCACAACACTAGTCATCCAACTACAAACCCACTCCTCATTTTTCTCTCTCTCTCTCTCTTCTTTTTTTTCTCTCTCTCTCTCTCTTTCTCTCTAAGATTCAGATCCAGAGTGCTTTGTTGCCATGACAAGAGCACCTGTATAGCAAAGCAGTTAATTAATAGTACAATAACATGTGTACAATTCATTAAAAATCAAATCAAATCAAATAAAACAATGATACATAAATGTGTGTGTGTGTGTGTGTGTGTGTGTGTGTGTGTGTGTGTGTGTGTGTGTGTGTGTGTGTGTCTGGGAGCATGCCAGCATGTGTGGTGAAGGTGTCTTGTTGGTATGCATGTGAATTTGTGTGTGTTCATTCAACAGAGGTTGTGGCATGTTGATACATATTGGGCGGCCCTGTTTGCCCTGTCTCCTTCACCCAGTAGTATTGACAGGTCTCCTAGCTCATGAAAATTATGAATTTCTGAATTAAATTTGTTAAAGTAAATATTGCTAGTTAGAATCAAAAATGTACACTGAAGGAGCAAGTGCATCTCCGTCTCTAAATCACCTGTCAAACAGTGTTTGCCATGATTCTTTATGTCTTCCTTTTTTTCAATTTTCAATTCGTGGTCACTTAGCCTGTATTTGGTTAGGGTCAGTCTCTGATTTCTATCTGACAGTTGAGAGATATTCTGCTAATTTAGATTCTCTGTTTAGGGCCAGATAACATTCTAATCTGCTTTGATTTTAGTTTCCTCTTTCCAGTGTTCCAAATAAGCTTCCTTACATCCCATGCTAATTTGCTTTACTTTGATTCGTTTTTGGAAAACAATATTATCGTGACTGGTCAGGGTGTGTTTTGGGTGGGGTAGTTAGTCTTATCAATAACTGATGTAGGGGACTTTTTCCTGGGCTCAGCTCTTGGGTTTGGAGGGCTTTGTAATGGAGGGTGTCTTGTCGGTTGGATGAAAGAAATGAAGTGTCTTGTCAATGTTAATGATTAGTGGTTATCTACCCAATTCAGCTCTACAAGCATTTGTTGGTGTTTTTCGCTGCACCTTTAGAATGTGTCTGCAGAATTCTGCACGTATAGTTTCTATGGTGTGTGCGTAGCTATGATGACTGAGTGGACCCCATACTTCACTACCATATAGCGCAATGGGCAGGATGACACTATCAAATATTTCAAGACAGATTTTAACTGGAATTTGGAGATTAAAAAAAAAATCTTTCAATTGCATTTAGTGGTCTTCAAGCTTTTTCATTTATGCATTCACTGCCATTCTAAGTTTGCTGAGCTGTTATACCTAGGTGAGTATAACTCGTGGTGTGAAGGATAACAGCATTGTTAATTGTAAACTAGTATTTGCTTTCTTTACATTTTTTTTTAATAATGATTTTGAAAAATCATTATAAGATTTATATCCAGGGCCCTGATTTTATATTTCTCGACAATATCAAGCTGCAGCTGTAACCCCTCTTCAGTAGCAGACAGCAGAACCAGGTCATCAGAAAGTAAAATAGAAATTTCGCCTTTTTATTTAAGAAGGAGAGGCCAGGAGAGGTTACTTTATCCAATTTAGACGCACATTCGTTTATGTATATGTTGGATAACGTCAGACTTAAATTACAGCCCTGACGTATACCTTTTTTTTGGGTGAAGTACTAAGTGTGCCCTTATCCAATTTTAACAGCACACCTGTTATTTGTGTACATGGACTTAATCAAGTCATATATTTTGCCTCTAATCCCACAATTTAGACATCTGTAATAGCCAAATAGATAATAGCTGTAATAGCCTTCATGCCCAAGTACAATCGAAAGTCAGTGAAAGGCAAATATCTTACCGTTTTCTGTTTGCTTTGGCATACTTCCATATTGCGTTAAAGTAAGCAATAAACCACGAGAGGCCATGGGTTATGCTGGGGTTTTTCCACGGCTAAGGCAAACTGTCAGGCACGAGTCACAACGCATTGATCATTTGGAAATCAAAAGTCAACTGAAAGACTCTAAGAACTCTCATAAGAATTCATCGATAGGGAACATACAGATGATTTTGATTGATGACAGAATGGTGTGAAAGAGTCCTAGTTCTGCATCAGGATGGAACTCAATTCATGGAAAAATGGCTGCCATGAAAAGGGCCTATCCAGACCTCCAGGGGAACCAGGGGATCTGGCTGGATTAACAGCCAGTCGTGAAAGTTGTTAAGTGAGGTTGAGTTTGGCCCTAATTACATCCCAGGAGCCAGTATGAATCTGTGTCTGACTCTTTGGGCTTGAGTGGCCAAACACATTAATTTCCTCTTCTCCTCCTGCTCAATGAGTCTTCTCAAGTGCTACTAATCATTAATGGATGCGAAAGACATTAAAAGTGACTCGGAAAATAGCAGATTCCTACCATTCCTCTGCAGAAAACGTAACTTTCATAACTGAAAATGAAACAGTGCAAAACTGCAAGTCAGTAAATAGAGAGAAGTAATGCAAAACATCCATATAACAGTGAACTTGACAATTCATGAAAAAATCTACTTTTTCATACAGCATTGGTGTGTGTGTGTGTCTGTGTGTGTATGTGTGTTTGTTCAGGCCTGTGTGTACCTGTGTGTGTCTACCTATCTTTTGTGTACCTGTGTGTGTACATGTACATGCATGCATACTTGTGCATACAGTTCTACAGCATACAGTGCACACACATGTGTGCATGTGTGTGTGTGTGTGTGTGTGTGTGTTTCTGTGTGGGTGTGTTTGTGTGTGTCTGTGAATGCACCTGTGTGTGGTTGTGTGTACCTGTGTGTTTGTGCTCCAATGCCCCGGGGGAAGTAAATGAGTGGTACACACCCAGCCTCCACCAGCCCCTGGCCAGCGGTGAGGTGGGTGGTGAGGCGGATGGTGAGTCTCATGCATAATGGAGCACCATGCAGAGCAGAGCAGAGCAGAGCAGCCTGGGATGCAAGCCCAGTTAATGAGCAGAGCTCCAGTCCACGCAAACGAGACAGACCATGCAGGCCAACCAGCCAGCCAGCCAACCAGCTAGCCAGATTCAGGGGTGTATTTGTGTGTGTGTGTGTGAGTGTGTGTGTGTGTGAGTGTTTGTGCGTGCAAGTCAGGCACTGAAAGGACAAACACCGGCCTTCCCAGTTTGTCCCCCCCATAGGGTTAATTAGATCAGAGAACCCCCGCCCTGCTGGAGGCCATTTTGGATCTGTTTCACTCCTTTCCCTAACATCACATCCATGCCCAGAGCCATCAGCCACCATTCTGACTCCAACAGCAGTAGGTTTCCACTGGCGACTGCTGGCGCAGCATGGGCTTGCCTAGACACACTGCCTCTCTCCCTCTCTCCATCACTCCTCTCTGTCTGTCCTCTCCCCTGTCTTCTCATCACACTCTCAATTCTGTCCAAACTCCTCCTCTCATCTTTATCAACTTATAGCCCCACTGTCCTTTTCTCTCTCTCTCTCTCTCTCTCCTTCAGACATGCACACACACACCCACACAAACACACACACACACACACACACACACACACACACACACACACACACACACACACACACACACACACACATGCACACTCACTTCCCTTCAGGCCACAGGTCAATTGTCCTAATTATAGACACACAGATGCCCTCAGTATTTGCGTGAGAAGTCATGGCGGTCACCTCTCTGGGGAGCAGTCAAATAGCTGTCCAAAAAAAAAAAAAAAAAAATCCTAGAGGATGCCCCTAGTTCTTGGTTACCATAGAAACGGCAATAAAATCAGGTGGATTGGGTGCTGTGTGGATACAGTGTTCTGTGTGGAATTCCGAGTGAGATGAGAACTTGGTTGCAAGTGGAGGTCAGATGATGGGTCGGTTTGAATCTGTTTTGCTGTCCGTAAATACACTTGTCTGCCTTGTACTTCTTATTTGTACACTTGTCTGCGAATGTGCCTGCGTATTTGTGCACCTGAGTGCGTTCATGGTAATGCAATTGTGTATCGACACAAGTAGTTTTGTCGGTGTGTGTGTGTGTGTGTGGGTGGGTGTATGTGTAGGTGTGTAGGTGTATGTATGTGTAGGTGTGTATGTGTATGTGTGTGTGTGTGTGTGTGCACGTGTGTGAATATAAGTTCTATTTCACTGTACTGTACAGCCTCACCAGTGGGAACACCTATACTTGCTGCCTGTTGCTTTTCAAATCCTGACCCCAGATATACTGACACCCGAAGACTTTAACTTTAAAACCCACATGGGAACCAAAAAAAGAAAAAAGTAAGTAAAGTAAGTAAAAAAGAAAGTAGTCAAGTGAGGGCTGTCAAAGTTTCAGTCTCTCCCTCAATGCCTTCTTCCCACAGCTTTTTTCTCCATCATTCTCTCTGCCTCTCTCCATCTTCCCAAACATCAATGCTTATGCATTATACCAGCATCAATCACATCACACTGTCTCCTAATGAGGCACCTCACCATTTTTTGAAAATTAACACTCCTTTCCATTTCAGAGCCAGAGACAGTGTGAAAGAGAGAGAGAGAAAATGAGTGAGAGAGTGAGACAGAGAGAGAGAGAATAAAACTATGCAGAATCTATGCAGACAGAGAGAGAGGGGGTTAGAGAGAGAGAGGTAAAGGGAGAGAGGAAGAGAGAAAGAGGGCTAGAGAAGGAGGTAAAGAAGAGAGTGAGAGAGAAAGAGGTAAAGAGAGAGGCAGGGCTAGAGAAAGAGGTAAAGAGAGAAGTGAGAGAGAAAGAGGTAAAGAGAGAGGCAGGGCAAGAGAAAGAGGTAAAGAGAGAGAGGGGGGGAGAGAAAGAGGGCTAGAGAAAGGCGTAAAGAGAGAGAGGGAGAGAGAAAGGGGTAAAGAGAGAGAGAGGGCTAGAGAAAGGGGTAAAGAAAGAGAGGGAGAGAGAAAGAGGTAAAGGGAGGACATTGGAGTCCAGTGAAGCGGAATAAAGACTCATGTTACTACATGGAATTAGAGAGGGCGGTGTGATCTTAATAAGGGCGATAAGTACCACCCTTCCGGCTGGTTCTGTGGAGCGCTGTGCTTAAATGGCTTTCAGAGAACACGGCGCCAGCAGCCAAATCACTATCTGAGGCATGGTACCCTCCACTGAGTGGCCTACATCGCTACTGAGGAGCTGAGGCTTTGATCTGGAAACTTCCTCTCTCTCTCTCTCTAATACTCTCTTTACTATTGAACAACTGCTCTTGTGGAACATCCACATTCTCTGAAAGGACTGACATCACCACAGACACACATGACATGCACACACAAACACACACACACACACACACACACACACACACACACACACCATGATAGTCCACAATACACAAACTCTGGGTTGTGCAAAATGCACATTTGCACATTTGATTTGCTTTCTCATGCAAATCAGTATAGGCTCGCCCAGTACTCTCGGACACAATTGCTTTTGCATTCACCGACATCCCACACTGCCACAACAGAGCTTCCGCTCACCAGAAGCACTTTTTTACAGGTTTAGCCAGTCTGATGACTCAGGAGATGTACAACTTATAGTTAAAAGCCTACAACGGCCAGGCACCTATTCAGCACTTAAAGATCAGGATATTTAGAGACCTGGCTAGACAGGAGCTGCTGAAAAAAAAAAACAACTTTCAATCAACCAGGTGGCTGAATTGAACAAAACACTGAATGCAACAAATCCACACAATGACAGTTTGCTCCCAGACAGCATCACTCAGGGATTGTGAGGTTAGTTTGCTGATAAGCAACTGAGCAAACTTCTTGGCCACACCATTACTGCTGTTGGATATTTGAAAGCAAAACTCCACGTCGGAGTTGGAAGTGGTTGAGCAGAGAACACTCACCTCCGTCGTCTATCTTCCACTTCCCCTGGGTCGAGTGGCTCTTGGTTCCTGGTTCTCGGTGTCTCCCGGCTCGAGCCTTTGTGTCTGTGGAGACAAACAGGAACTTTTGGAGTTGGCAAAAGTTCCCCTCACTGGAGGCCCTATAGCTACAGAACTCCATCAGCGTTCTGCACTCAGCACTGTAAATCAGGACCTCTGGGGGAAAGTGTTTGTGTGTGTGTGTGTGTGTGTGAGAGAGAGAGAGAGAGAGAGAGAGAGAGAGAGAGAGAGAGAAAGAGAGAGGGTTTGTGACATTCTGTGTATGTGTGAGAAAGTTTTTCGTCATGGGGCAAAAAAACGTTTCAGCTGCCTGTGGCGTTCAATAGGCATGCCAAGAAAACTACACCAACAACAATTTCACATAGCTGTTAGGAGGAGACACATATTTGATGTGTGGAGGGGAAAAGCCAAGAGGTAACAAACTTTCAGCTGATTTGTCAC
>PYXC01000135.1:170000-172500 GCA_015244755.2 Tenualosa ilisha | reverse complement strand
AAGGAAGAAAGAAGGAAAGAAAGAAAGTCCATATATTGAACTGGCACTGAAAGTGCAGTATGCCAATTGGACTTTCGGATCGATAGGCTGCTCCTGAGCCAATCGGGAGCTTAGAGATTGGCAGAAAGGCCAATCAGACTAGCCTAATGAATGCTGGCATCCGTGCCAATGGGCCATGGCTAGACCTTTTTCGACCAACCAAATTGTATTCCAGACAGACTGGACCAATAGGCCAGGCCCAGACGTGTGTGACTACAGCAGGCCTGTGACAAATCTCCACTGGGCACAAAGAGAGCAGGTGCAGGGTAATAGGTTCAGGTGACTGCAGCCCCAAGATTAGCCATCTGTGCCGTAGGACTTTCCCTGGACACAAGAAGTTCTCAGTAAAAAATAAACTGAATTTCCATTTCATTCCTAAACCCATCTGTATAAAGCACATAGACTCACTGACAATCATATATTCATTCTCTGTCAGACTTTTAAACATCAAGGCGCAGAGAAGGAGACCTTCACACTCATTGATTGATGTCTGTTAAAGGAGAACTGCATCACATTTCAGCTTGGATCTTTTTGTTAGAGGGCTTCACTTCACAAAATGAGCATGCTAGGCCAGTAGTATCATAAACTCAACAAAACAGAGCTAACAGGGCAAATTCGGGCTTTTATTTTGACGTGTAGCATCTAGTGATCTAGTGAGCTCAATTCTGAACTGATTTTCATCGGGTTTGTGCTAAATGAAAGCACATGAAGCCCTTTAACAACTACATTTAGGTTTAAACGTGTCAGAGTTGTCCTTTAATGAGAATTTCACAATCTCATGTGTCTAAAGTCAGTTTATAAAGGCAGTCAATCCCCCTAAGTATCATCCGTAACACTCATATATTCACACTCTGTGAGATGTGTGGGATGCTATGATGGAAGAGACCTTCACCCATACTGATTGATTTCTACTGATCTCTGATCAGTGTATATCATTGTTGAGTGTGGCCATGGCTATGCCTATCCATGACAACACGGGGTTAGAGCATCATTTTAATTCTGAGTATACCTTGAATGGAAGAAGAGCATATTCATGTTTGAAGTCTTAATCAGACCATTAGGTTTCCTTTCAGATAACAGTAGGTGCTAATCACAAATTAAGCGTAATTTAATTTGTATCGACCTGCCAAAAGCTATTATCAATGCATAATACACAGTCACATTTAATTATCTAACTGCATCTAACTCCTACACACATCTCTCTCTCTCTCTCTCTCTCTCTCTCTCACTCACTCTCATTCTCTGGGTGTCGTCCAATCAGAGTTTTGCACTTCAGCTTAAAGGATAACCCTAATGATCCTGTCCTGCAGATCAATCAGCTGCCCCATCTTGTTTGGGCCGCGTTCAGTCACCCAAGTTTGCACGGCGCTAGTCTCTGCCGCTAGTGTCGACTCAGCACGGAGAGTGTGTAATCTAGGTCTGCCACTTAGAGGCTTGGCCGTATAATTAAGTTATCGAAAAAAATGCTCGGCTCGGCTCGGGGACTCAAGCGGTTTGTATTTTTAGTGCTTGTCGACATGAATTTTCTTGCATAGATTATGCCCCGTGCGCTCCCCTCCTCCACTTGATGCCATCTCCCGGGACTGCCGCTATCGTCATTGTTTATCAGCGGCAGAGTGGTGACTCTGTGTTCTCATGCCTTGAATCTAGGCCATGACTAACCTCTCAGCAGGCCCCCATGTGCTCTGCTCCTATAAACACTAATGGCACAAAAAAAGCACATCAGGTTTATTAAGACACTGTTCTCTGGCTTGTCGAACATTATGGGAGCCTTGTTGGTCCTCTGGGGCCACTCCACTTCCTCTGTTTATCCACCATCTTTTTTATTCCTTCTTTCTTCTTTGATGCCGTTTCTTTCTTTCTTTGATGCCGTTTGTTTGGTGGCTGTTTAGGCTCTGGTGCCAAATCTGGATAGACAGAACCGAGTCTTTCAGAAAGGAATGGCCTCATCTGAATTATCTGTTTTTTTTCCAGGAATCAAGCACTGTTTGCACTTCAGTGTGTATTACCGAGGACATTGCCAGAGATCCGGCAATGTCTGGGAGGTACAGTAAAAAATGAATGTGTCACTTCAAAACACTCTCCCCTTTATCTAGCTTTTCTATCACAGCTCCTCCTTCTCTTATAAATTCAATCTGCATCACTCTGACGCCTCATCAAAGTAAAAAAGTATTGAAAAACGAGTAAATATACCTACTCTCAGGTTGGGCTTTAAAATGCTGAATGAAAGAGAGAAAATCTCTCAGATCAATGTATTATCTTTCTACAGTACACAAACGGCATACATATATTAATGAGTTGGGGCTGTTATTGCCATCTTCCGTCATGTTAATGTGGCCCCGGCTCTTTCATTCCACCATTTTATTGTTGCCAGCGTGTTATGGCCGATCATTAAGATCCCATTTCACTGCGCACTTATCTTTCTTTTTTCATTTCATTCTCTCCCCCCCCGAACCCCCTC
>PYXC01000135.1:157500-162500 GCA_015244755.2 Tenualosa ilisha | reverse complement strand
TGCACTTACAATCATCTGAGTATCATATTGATAGGGAACCTATGGGTCCAATAAGATTCTCAGCAGTCCAGCGTTATGAGATCATTACATTTCTCTGCTGCCAGTGCCTTAACTGTATACCTGGCCTCATCTGCTCCAGTACAATGTATATGTAGAGTGTTTGCTTGATGCTACGTATAAATTATCACCTGGAGAAAATGAAACTGGCAATACTGAAATTGTTTTGTGATTGGCTGACAGGGTGTGCGTTATTCTCGGATGGCGGTTCTGCATATGAAGTAGATTTAATCATCTGCTTGTGTCCCTTTTCCACCCCTCATGATCCTTTCCCCTTAACCCCCACTCTTTCTATCTCTCCACTGAGCTGACCTCAGGTAAATGGTTCCTCTCTCTGAATCTCTCTCTCTCTTGAATTTTTTTTTTTTTCCTTGGTATCCTTGTTTTCTCAACGGGGTTCCCCTCCCGAGCTCTGAAGTGCTCTGAAGAGACAATGTCTTGTTAGAGTAAAGGACTGGCATAAAACTGCTTCAATAAAATAGAAGTTGAACTGAATTGAATGTGGCTAGTTGCTACGCTAATGCACGCACAGAATGTGCAGAGCATTTTGGGTTTAGTTCCAAGCCAGTCAAAGATCCTCACCACTTTGCTCTGTCTGCTAATAAAACAGCAATTCTCCAATAATGTTTCTGTCCTCCAGTTTTCATCATGTGTTTCCATTGCCCATAAAAGCAGTGGTAATTTAATTAACCACAGCATTTTGGAGAGGCAATTACAGTGTTGATCTCAGCCATTTCAGATATACTGTAGATGTAGATGAGATTTTTAATTTGCCAAACTAAATATTTGTTGCTATCCTGTTAGAACACTGGCAAATGTTAATAGGAAAATGTAATTATTATAAATGATAAAATTTAGTTAATTAATATTTTAAAAACTGTTACTGCCTCGAAAGAGTTTTCTAAAGCACCAGGCACCTTTATATAAGGCAAGTACAAGAAGCCTGCCTGGGCAAGGGAATACCTATGGCCTTGCGACACTAAAAGTAAGAGACTGAGGCATTTGTCAAAATCAGTGGCTCTAGGACACCATAAGTGTCAGGGGGATTTAAAAAAAAGTTTTCTGCAATTTGTCAGGGCAGTGCAGAAGCAGACGGGTTGTGTGTGTGCGTGCGTGTGTGTGTGTGTGTGTGTGTGTGAGAGAGAGAGAGAGAGTAAAAATGTCTACAAGAGGGAGTAAGAATCACATTGTTTTTGTGTATGTGTCTGCACAGGCATGCATGTGTCTACACAAGTGTGTGTGTGTGTGTGTGTTGTCAGTGTGCTTGTGTGTAAGGATGACAGAATGACAGAAAGAGGTGGGAAGAGAAGTAGAAACTGAGGGAGAGGTGCCTCGGATGGTCCAAACTGTCCAAGGCTGCAGGAATAATGAATGTTGTGCTCAGTGCCAGGGCCCCGTGGCGGCCCCCAGTATTATCTCTCCCGAGGATGTTTCATGTTTTGATAACACACCATTACAGACTTGCTCCTAAGGTATGGTCTCCACTGGAGCGTAACACACTTTTTCATCTTCCATCTCTCTTATCGGCATCCAGTTGCTCTTCCTCCATCCCTCCCTCTTCCTCCCACCTTCTCCCTCTCTCCCTTCTTCCTTCTCCCTCCCTCCCTCTCTAGCTTTCTTTCCCTCGGTCCTCCTCCTTCTTTCTCTCTACCGCCCCCCCCTTTCTCTCTCCCCCCCCCCCCCCCCCCTCGGCTCTCCCCCTCCCTCTCTCGACGCTATTGATCTGTTGGTCCTGCCGCAGCCGCAGAGATCAATAGAGCGAAATGGAGATTCCACCATGCGATCGGAGGCCCTTTTTTTATATAATTAATCTGAGCCCTAAGATCAAGAAGTAGAAACGGGACACAGGCAGAGTGCTAAACAGGGGGTAGGAGAAAAGAGGAGAAATGGAGAAAGAGAAGAAAGAGGAAGAGGAGGAGGAGGAGGAAGAGGAAGAGGATTAGGAGTGTATGGAAGAGAGGAGCACCCAAACTGCACAAACCAGACCCTCCTCACACCACAACATAGGAGTTCCGCAAAAAAAACACCAAAACATTCTCCCATTTCAGCTCATTTGCAGCCTCAGCTCCCCAGAGGTCGTCTGGGCCAACTGGAGTACGGTTCTGGACACACCATCTCCTCCAGCTGCAAGCTAACAAGGTACGACCACTTAAAAACAAGAAAATAAAATCCCCTCTTTTTTTTTTTTTTTTTCGTCCACCCTGGCTTACCTGGGTCTGCTGCTGGCTTGCTTGGAGTCCAGCTTCTGAAGTCATCCTGTGTACAAACAACAGGAAAGGACGAGTTATTACAGTGAAAGCATTCACAGATAAACAAACAAACAAACAAGCAGACGAACACATGCACACACAATTATGTACAGATGGCCTGTGAGAATCACACACTGAGGACAATGGTGAGGAGCCAGTTAGAGTCACTGGTAATGCAGTGTGTCCAAGCAGTTCCAGGGAGAGAAGGTTAGAGAGACAAGAAAATAATGGTGGAGTGACAGGCCCATAAAAGAGATGGAGCGAGAGAAATGGATTGACAGCTAGCACTTAAGAAGAGGAGAAGGACAGGTAAGTGGGAGTGTGTGGATTGTGTGTGTGTGTGTGTGTGTGTGCGTGAGAAAGAAAAGAGAGCAGTGTAAAACATAAGGGACATCTCAGCTAGAGCCACAGCATGAAACATATTGCTCTCTCTCTCTATAGCAAACACACCACACACACACACACACACACACACCACCAACAACAACAACACACCACCTCCAACAACAACAACAACCAAAAAAACAAACAGCAAGCAAACCAACAGAAACAAAACAAAAAAACAACCCCAACAAACACAAAGCAGTCAACTGCTTACAAACAGCGAGCGGGCCGCTCCTTATCTGATGGAGTGGAGCTAAGATATACAGAAAAAGTTTATCTCCCCCCGCCGCTCGACTGTCACCTCTGCACCTCACACCCCCCGTGGAGACAGACCAGACAGACGTGCTCAGAGACGCCGATGAGATGAGATCTGCGCCTCGGAGTTTGACTCGCTGCGCCGATTCTTATCTCTGCCAATGGCACGATGTGCATTTCATAGCGATCTCCGCCGAGAGCAAGTCTGCCTAAAGTGATTTTTTTCTTTTTTGAATGCAAATCCAGAACAGTCTGCTATTAAATTAACAACCAGGCATGAATGCTTGTGGTTAAACTTCACAAATCATTAGATCCTATAGGCCTAGAACAGATTTCTATCACTTCCACCCCACCTCTTCTGAGCATGTGTGAAGGTAATGGCATTATGTTCTATGTCGCTGTATAATGTTAGGCAAACACGTTTGAACAAGAGAGGATTGGGCTCAATTAATCTCAGCAGGAGTAGTGAACAGATTTCATATGGTGCGGTGGTGACTTGAGCAAATATTAGCAGATGGAGAGAGAGAGAGAGAGAGGGACAGAGAGAGAGAGAGAGAGAGAGAGAGAGAGAGAGAAAGGTAGCGAGAGAGAGAAACTATGATTTGCGGCAAGAATGCATTACTGCTGCTCCTGTCATATCAATGAAGTACTGAGCACTGAAACTGACCTGAAAAGAACGATGGACAGTCAAGGAGAGTTGGAAAGACGAGGAGGTAGAAAAAAAAAACGAGTGCAAGAGTGGGCGTTCAGTTCATATAATGAGCGTTTGGAGGATTCTATCATTCAGTCGTTCCAATTATCGATGTCAATGTGCCCAGCTTGCACACACCATCTCATGACCAAGGCTAAAAGAGGAAGTCAAAAAAGGACAAGTAATATGTCATGTGTACTGAGTACTGAGTATTGAGTACAGGCCCAGTAAGGAGGACCCTGGGGAAAAAAGTACACACTTCTTTCTCATCCATTTCTGTCCAGTTCAGGTCCAGTCAAGCAATATGTTAGGCTCCTCCTACTGCATGTGTGACGACATCACAAAATGATCACAAAATCACATGGATTCATCATCATCATCATCATCATCATCATCCTCCTCAGTAGCATACCCAGGGTCTGATTATCATAACTAAAACTCATTTTACTTGTCAGAATTGTTTGCTTTATGCCCTACATGCACTTTCTCCACTTTCTCCTTCCCCTTCCTACCTGCCCCCCCCCCCCCCCCCCCCCACCCATGCACAAATTGGCTGAGAAACAGACACAGTTTCACTGCATTTTTTACACTCAGTAACCATATGCACGTGACAGTAAAATTTCCTTGGATCCTTGTAACCAACTGCTGCACCCAGGTGGATCCTTATTCCATAAAAGCAGAGGATGCTGCACTCCTCTGTGTTCACCTTGTGTGTCTTTGCCTTTGGTTGTGAAACAGCCCAACAGTTTGAGGCTTTAAGAGACGCCCAGGCAGAAGTCCTGTCTGTGTGGCCAAGATGTGTCTGCAGTGTGGGGGGAAAGAGGAGGGCTGTGCTGGGTGGCTCTGAGGGAGTGTTGTGTGCGTGTGTGTGTGTGTGCCTGAATGTTTGTGTGCGAATGGTATGGGGGTACAGCTCTAGTTTCAGACAACCACTCTCACGACAGGGTCATTCTTCCCCTGGGCCTTTGAACTCTCACGCCCCCAGCTTGCCACAGAAGCCTATCACAACACCCCTCTCTGTCTCCACGCCTGTCAATCACCGCAGCCGAAGGCTTCAGATGGAGTCGTGCAAGGCGACAAGGAAAAACATCTTAGTATTCATTTTGTTTGTCGTTCCCTGCTATTCAGCCCTCTCTACTCTCTCTCTCTCTCTGTCCCTCTCTCCAATCAGTCTGCCCTTATCTATGCACATCCCTGTCAGTATCGCTGTCTCAGTTTGAGATCTTGCTCACATTCATTTCTCTGTATCTTTATCCTCTCGCCTCCGTTGTCTTGCTGATGGAAATCAAACTGCGGGCCCAGACAGGCCTGCGGTGACTGGGTGCAAGCATCACAACGCTCAGTTCTCAAGATGGTCAAATAAA
>PYXC01000135.1:142500-152500 GCA_015244755.2 Tenualosa ilisha | reverse complement strand
ATTTTATCTCATAATTTCATCACTGGCTCTCACTGTGTCTCACACTTTCTATTTTCTGGCTCTTCTTTTTCTAGGAGTGGAAAGGTCTGGTAGCTTGTGTGACAGACCCTGTCAACCCAGATGACTGATTTTCCATGGCCCCGCCTCTCCTTTATAACCTATAGTGCTGCCTTCTCATTCGCTGGGCTCTCACCATGTAAACACACACTGGCGAGCATCTTTCCACTTCAAACACGAGCGCTTGGCAAGACACATTATGAAAAGACTGTCACAGGCGTTAGGGCAGGGTATAGACACAGTCTAGCAATTTTACACTGACGCCATAAACACAGGGTGAGTAAAAAGAAGAGCAAAAAGACGAGGAAGGCACAAAACACAGAGGGGAGAGAAGGAGGGAGAGAAGGAGAGAGGGAAGGAGGGAGAGAAGAAAAGGAAAAAAAGGAAAGAAAGGGAGACCTTAAAAAAAAGAGAGAGCAGAGGAAAGTATGTGTTGGCATGTGCTACACTTATCATAACCTTTGTACAATCAGCGCTGGCCCTGAACATTAACGAATCCTGACTTTGCCCACAGCCACATGTCCTTGCTCAAACTCTGCTGATTGTATAGGCTTAATTAGACACTATAGCACAAGCACAGAGTGTTTCTCTAACATCATGAACCTTTCATAAAGCAGCAAGACATTTCAGTCTTTCATGGACAAAATTCCTCTCAAATGCATTCATGTTTAGCTCAGTTTAGCTCATAAAAAATACATCTAAGGACATTTCATATATTGTAGCATTCACGGCTTTTACGCTCACACTAAAGTTACACAGGAGGTTGTGTTTATTGCTATGCCTAATAAATGGACACTATTCTTGCAGGCTCAGCTATTCACCGTCTCTCTCTCTCTCCTATACACCCCCTGAGAAGACCACCCGCCACCCCAATCCTCCAACACTGGCCCCCGTATCAATGCTTTTTGTTCAAAATTGTAGAAGATCATAACATAATTACCACTGCATATCAGACGGCTTTATACATCATGATGAACTCAGACGAGCTGTAACAGCCTATAGCACAATAGTGCAAGCTGCCTGTAGGGCTTATTGGTTTGCGAAGCCTGGTAATTTAATAAAGGGCAAACACAGGCTGCAATCAAATGAATATTATCACTATGATAGCACACTGAAATTACTGTTACAATCGCTCACAATCATATAGCGCAGTTCTAACAGTTTTATGCATGTTCACCACAGTTTAGCCCGAGGGTATCTGTGGGGCTGGCTTCAGCAGATATCCATAAAAATTCAAACAGCATAAGTCACACATTAGGCAGCCTCAGCCTGGTGTCAAACACCCTTGATAAACAAGATTAATGACAACAAGAATCGTGGCTAACTAGGCACCCACTCAGATGGGCAAAAAGGTGCACTAATATTGCTATTATTATTCTCCTACAGCCGAAGCCCTGACCTTGGCTGCCCCAGCATGGTAATGAATGCAAAGATCCACCATTAAATATTTAAACATGCTCATCAGTCACACCAGAGAGGCTATTTTAACCAAAGCTGTTTTCATTTGGGGGAATAATTTAATGCCTCTCTCTGAGATGGTTGTTAAAAGATTCTTTTTATAAAAAAAAAAAAGAGTTGATGGTTTAAAGCTTTTTCATCACTCCAAACTAGCTTTCAAGTGCAAATGCAAATAATATCAGGAATGAAGAAGAGTTTTTTTTTTTTTTAATAACAAGTTGTCAAGAACACTGGACACACATTGGTCTGTGAATTGCTCCATCAAGTACACTGAAATAGTTTTCTCCCTGCAGAGAATCCGTAGCATGTCAGTTAAGTCTTTTTGATCAGACTCTCAGACCAGAGATCTGGGAGTCTTGTTATCGAATTAATGATGTTTACAGTCATCTATGGGGAGCTTACCAATACTGTCAAGCACAGTTTTTTACTCCTCGCATGCCAGCTCACCACACAGTGCTGTTTGCATTGCGGTGGATTCTCTTTGGAGACAAATCTGTCAACATACAATGCACCTACACAACAATCAATTTTACAAAGACTCTAATGGTCGATATAAACCACTTAAACCACGCATAATGCCAGCAAGACATCGTCCGATCCATCCACCACCGAGGTAGGTCTATTTTAAATGAGACTGCATTTCTTATTCCTGATAAATACTAATGACATCTTCTTTTTATACATCACCTCAAATCCCAGCAGATGCTTAAGCTAGCTTTACCATTTAAGAATGGATAAAAGAAGAGTCATTTGAGATACTAGTGTAATAATGAGGCTTCTGCTGGGCTGTAATATGCAACCTGTCTCTGACAGAAATTTCATTCTCTCTCTCACTTTCTCTCTCTTTCCTGTCCTGTTCCTTTTCAACATCGCTTTCCCTCCTACACATGTGGCCAAGGGACATGAATCCCACCACTGAAAAAATCTGTGGGAGTGAAGCTATCCTTTAAAACACAAAGCACAGGAATACTAATAAGTTAAAGGCTCCTAGTGTAGAGAAGCACGCATTTCCTCGGTTTCCTGGGAAATGACCCTCCCGACTGCCTACGGCGGCACCTCCCAATCTGCGTGAAGACCATTTTTGTGTGTGTGTGTGTGTGTGTGTCTGTATGTATGTGTGTGGTCACACACATATCTGTGGCTGACTGACAGGGGGTGGAAATGGCTGTTCTACATGCATTTGGGCACTTGAAGCCGCTTTAATATTTTGGCAGACGAACACGAGATGGACTAAAGCCAAACTGGACGGAGTCCATGAACAATTACATGCAACTTGTTCCTTCTCAGTTCGGAAAAGCCCATTGCTTGTCAGACAACTGCCCATGGTGTAAGATATCGCATGCATGATGACATGAAGGGATGTTTAACTCAGCTTTCATGCTGTGGTGGATCGAAGTCTTTGTACTTCGAAGAGAAAAATAAAAAGCTGCCCGAAGGCGGAAGAGGCAGACAGTTGCACGTGCGGTTAGCCGTGCGCTTGGTGAACATGCCTTTGCAGGAAAGGAAAAGAGGAATATCTGTGAACCTTCCACGAAGAATACATGCTGATTACTTTAATAAATGATGACCCCTCTAACACTTGGAGCGTTTGGTTCACCACTACTGCAGACAGACTCCTTGAACAAGAGGCATTATTACTGCTGCGGCAGGCAGGGAATGACTTTTGCTACTTGTCACATTAAAGTCTTTATGTGAGCTCAAAACTTCCACACATGGAACTGACGTTTTATAGAGATTCTTTTATTCATCTATGTTTCATTTATATTACTAAATTCATTGCAATTCCACATCCTTTTCTGTAATATTTTTTAACTAATCTACTCTACTGGATTTATTCTAACCGTTTTTGTTTTTTTTAACATTAACACATTTTTTC
This sequence comes from Tenualosa ilisha, assembly GCA_015244755.2. Taxonomy (NCBI): domain Eukaryota; kingdom Metazoa; phylum Chordata; class Actinopteri; order Clupeiformes; family Clupeidae; genus Tenualosa; species Tenualosa ilisha. The sequence continues at coordinate 149,109 of PYXC01000135.1, read as the reverse complement.
GTTCGATCACATTTGTCAGCTTGTAAGTACCCAGCACCAATGCTGTGATTCACAGTGGGCACACATATTACACTGCAGATTCAGTTATGGCTTACTGTATCCTACTGGATCTGACAAAAACTACTGTTACATTTAACAGGATTTTCAAAGGTTGGTGAAATTTCATTGATTTCTTTACACATTTATTTCAAAGTAGGCTACTTCTGATCCCAAAGGAGAGAACTATTTCACCTTGACATACTGTCATTGTGTCTCTTCCTCTACTGACTCTACAGACACAAATGAGCTGGAGGTAAATAATGAAGGCCAGAATTAATTATACATGTGGTAAACAGAGGGAGGGAGACAGAGAGATAGAGAGAGAGAGGAAGAGGAAGAAGAAAAGAGAGAGAAACAAAGGGAGAGAGAGAAAGAGACAGAGAGAGGCAGAAAGAGAGAGAGATGAATAGTAGAAAGAAAGAAAGAAAGAAAGAAAGAAGAAGAAAGATGAAGGGGGAAAGAGATAAGGGAAAGAATAGAGAAGAGATGCATGCCTGACTTTGAATACTCGCATGCTTTTGTTAGATTGCTGGGTTGTTTACAAAGGGGCATAGTGGGATTGTGGGAATCGTAGTATTGATTAGAGCCAAGGCTCAGGGGTCTCTTCTTCCCAGCGTGGTCCGAGCAGCTCAAGGCTCTCAGGATAAGGAGCTCTTTATGTTCTTTAATCCGCAGTCTTTGTCTCAGTGTGTTTGAGTCGATGGAGTAAATTCTGCACCTGGTCTGGGCGATTTCACTTTTGATTTTCTCCCATAAGATCCTCACCACCCCCATCCCACCCTTCTCTGTCTGTCTGTCTATCTGTCGGCCTGTCTGTCTGTCTGTCTGTCTGTCTGTCTGTCTGCCTCTCTGTCTGTCGGCCTGCCTGTCTCTCAGTTTGCTTTTCCCTCTGGCCTGATACAGTCAAGTGTATAAATGGCCTAGCAATGAGGGCTGCTACAATAGGGCACAAGGATGTAGCTATATCATACCCACACACACCCACACACACACACACATACACACGCATATACACACACTCACACACACACACACACACACACACATCATTACTACCCATGCAGGATGAAGAGTCACAGCCACATATTGTATCTTCAGAGGCTTCTACTCTATCCTCTCAAGCAATCAGAGACAGAACACTCACTCATAAAGAAACGCTCTCATACACACACACACACACACACAGACTGAGAGAGACGGAGAGGCCGTGAGAAAGAGAGGAGAGAGAGGGAGAAAGAGAGAGAGAGAAGGAGAAAGAGAGAGAGAGAAAGACAGAAGAGACAGTCTTCATGGGTGGATCAGTATCAGCCCTTTGGGAGAACTGACAGATGGCAACAGTGTTTTTCCATGCCTGTGTGACTAAGAGTAGAAATGCGGACCATTAATGCAACCACACACACACATACGCATGCACGTGCACGCACACACACACACACACACACACACACACATGCAGATACACAGATGCAAACACACACACACACACACACATTCACACACACACACATATACACACTACACACGTGCACATAAGCATGCACACAAACACACACGCACACACACATACACACTACACACGTGCACATAAGCATGCACACAAACACACACACACACACGCACACACACATACAGTTACTCACACAAGGTAGAAGTTTTTAGAACATTTTTGCTTTCAGTAAACTGATAGTACATCAGTGTAGTGTAAACATACTGTATTGAACATGAGGTATTTCATGCACGTGTCTTGCATTAAGTCCACATCTGATTATGTGTGTGTTATGTGTGTCATACCTGTACATATACCGTACAGTGTGTGTGTGTGTGTGTGTGTTTGTAGGTGCAGTCATCCCTAATCTACACCTGCCTTGCCATACAGTTTGACACCGCGACAGCACACCACTTCCTGTCAACTCCACCAGACTGCAAGCCCCAGCAGTGGCCATAAACACAGCCCTGTTCTCCCCGGGGAGCCGTCCGCTATGCCTGCACTCTTCCCTAGCTTTTACAGCACCACTGAGCACCGCGTTAAAGTGCAGAGCCTGGAGTAAAACTTTACAATTGCAGAGGCTTCTCACGCAGCCAGAGAAACTTAGCACAGCGCTAGCGAATTATATTTATCATCTCGTAGATCTGATTTATTAGGGCTAATGACCGGGTTTATCACCCATTAAGTAATATGGAGATGAGTGCAAGGTTGGCTGGTAGGTGTTGCCAATAAGCCAATAAGGCACCTTGTTGGTGGGCACAAAGGGAAAGTGGTTGTAATGTATGGAGGAAAGTGTGTGTGTGTGTGTGTGTTTGCATGTGTGTGTGTGTGTGTGTGTGTGTGTGCGTGTGTGTATGTGTGTATGTGTGTGTTTATGTGCGCCTGGCTGAATGGGAGCCAGTGAACACTTAAACTGGGAGGTGTGTGTGTGTGTGTGTATTTATGCGCACCTGGCTGAATGGGAGCCTGTCAACACTTAAACTGGGAGGTATGTGTGTGTGCTTCTGTATGTGTGTGTGTGTGTGTATGTGTGAATGGGAGCTGAATGGGAGCCTGTCAACACTTAAACGGAGAGGTATGTGTGAGTGTGTGTGTGTGTGTGTGTGAGAGAGAGAGAGAGTGTGTGTGTGTCTGTGTCTGTGCCCCTAACACACCTGTCTCTCTCTCCACTGGAGGGGAGAATGAGCAGTCATCGCCTCAGTGGAGATTTTATATGTACAGAGAAAAAGAGAGGGGAGGGGGCCAAGTAGGAAGGAAAGACTAAAAGAAGGAAAGAGAGATGGAGAGAGACAGAGAGAGAGAGAGAGAGAGACTGCAGCAAAACAGACATAGGTAGGACATGTGGTTGTCTCTCCGTCTCCTGAGGCAAACCAACCCAAAGCCATGCTGCGCTTTGATAAGATATTAACCTTTATTGTCTCCGGCAAATCACACAATTACAGCCAGTAGCTTTTCTTTTGGAGCGCTAAATGAGAGTTAAAGGTTAGCTTTAATGGTGGTCTGAATGTCAAATTCTCATGAGGTGAGTGGCCTGCGGGGAGGAGAGTGCTAGCTTAACGCTAAAGTCAAAACATCTCCAGAAAACCAGCAGGGTGCTGAGGGACAGCTTTCTCTTTTGTTTCCTTTAAGTGGGGACAAGTGCTTATTAATATAGAATGCAGCCATTATCTTCTATGGAATGATATGAGAGTTCTATTGAGGCACGATTAAAGGAGAATAAAGCTGTCTAAATAAGCCCTTTGGGGTGGTGGTTCTGCAGTCACAGTGGAGTCAAATCTATTGGCTTTCCACTGACTTGCAGGTGAGCCATCATGTTCACAGTGGGGAAGTATACGACTGAATCAGAGCCGAGAAGTTAAGAGAAGGCTGTAAAAGCATCAGCAAAATCAGTAGACGGTGTGGTGCACTTCTTCCCCGATCGCAGCTTAGACGTCCTGCTGTTCACATAACACACAATAGTTTGTCGGAATCACAACGTGCCATATGTTTGATCTGTGTAAGACGAGACCAAGAACAGACTGTACTCTTGTCCCTCTTGTGTTTACTCACTCCAATTGTCTCTTCTCAGTCTGGTGTCTCCCCCCATGTTCATCAGAACTGTCTTCTACCCTTCTCTCTCTCTCCCTCTCTCTCTCTCTCTCTCTCTCTCTCTCTCATCCTCACTGTGCTCCCTCATTCCCCCTCATCTCTTTGGTTCTAATCTCAGCCTCTCTCAGGACCTCATCATAACACTAAAGTACCATCTGTCTGAAGGACAACATGACTACACCAAGAGAATGTGACAGAGAGAGACAGAGGTGGAGCAGAGGAGGTAGAGGAAGAATGAGAAGAGGACAAGGAAGAGGAAGAGATAAAAAGAAGAGGAAAAAGAATGATAAAATGGTGAGGGTAAGAGCGATGAGGACTGGCCAAATGAAGAAGAACGAGGGAGGGAGGGAGGGGAAGATGAGAAAAGAGGGGGATGAAGAAGTGATGAGGATGAATATGAGGGAGAGGATTAGGAGCTCTGGCTCCTTACGATGACTTTTTACAGTGCAGGGAACAAACAGAGCGTGCTCAGACAGCTGCCATAGCAACACACCCAGTAACCATCCCACTCCGAGAGAAGCAACTGTCAACTTCACTGATCACATGACAGAGAGATAGAGAGAGAGAAAAAGAGAGAGATAGAGAAAGCGAATGGGAAAGAGAGAAAAGGCAAAACAGCACTAACCACTCCATACAGTAAAGTACAGTGAGTCTGTGCATAACTGGATGGTGTATGTAAACGCACACTCATAGGCACAAGCTAAAAGACAGACGCATACACACACAAACAAATGCATACACTTATGCACACACACGCACACACACACACACACACACACACACACACACACACAGCACGTGGATGAGCAGATAAGAGTGAGGGTGAGCGTCTCTCTGTGCCCCTCACTGTGTGTGATGGAGGCATGGCCCTGAGATCTCTGTCTATCTGATGGCACAGCCAGATAGAGAAGACAGAGAGGAGAGAGAGAGAGAGAAAGAGAGCAGAGAGTGAGAATGAGAGTGAGAGTGAGAGAGAGTGTGTGTGAGAGAGGAGAGAGAGGAGAGAGAGAGCAGAGAGTGAGAATGAGAGTGTGTGAGAGAGAGAGAGAGAGAGAGAGAGAGAGAGAGCAGAGAGTGAGAATGAGTGTGTGTGTGTGTGAGAGAGAGAGAGAGAGAGAGAGAGTGTGTGAGAGAGAGAGAGAGAAAGAGCAGACAGTGAGAATGAGAGTGAGAGAGAGTGAGAAAGAGAGAGACTGTGTGTGTGTGTGTGTGTGAGAGAGAGAGAGAGAGAGAGAGAGAGAGAGCAGACAGAGATTTGTGCTGCTGTTGCTGCTGGAGACAAAGAGCTTGCCGCACACTCATCCATCTGGCTCCCACCAGTGCCACGCAAAGCTACGTACACACACACACACACACACACACACACAGCAAACACAACACAAACACACACAAACACAGCAAACACAAATACACACAAAACACAAACACAATTCAGATAATGCAATACTATGCAAACACAACAAAACAATCAGAACTGAAGCACTATCCATTCACAGGCACAGGTTGGTGTGGTGTGTGTGTGTGTGTGTATGTGTGTGTACATATATCTGTGCACCTGTGGGAGACCTGCCAGGGGATCAAGATTGCAGGAATTGGATTGTTCAATTTTTTCTTCCCTGATCTTCAAAATTGTGACGACAGTGTGTATGTGTGTGTGTGTGTGTGTGTGTTCACATGAGAGTGTGTGTATGTGTGTGTGTGTGTGTGTGTGTGTGTGTGTGTGTTGTTCACATGAGTGTGTGTGTGTGTGTGTGTGTTCACATGAGGTGTGTATGTGTTGTGTGTGTGTGTGTGTGTGTGTGTGTGTGTGTGTGTGTGTGTGTATGTGTGTGTGTGTATCTATATGTGCATGTGTGGGGATGAAGGAGGAGTCCCTACACTACTAATCCATCCATCAGGTGGGCAAGAGCTGGGCAGTATTCCTACTGGTGGTGGTGCAGCTTCATGAGACAACACACAGGCTCCATTATCCTGGGGCTCGGAAAGGAGGAACAGTCTCACAGCTCCAGCCACAGAGCTACTGCTGTCATGGTGAGGGGGAATCAATACTTTCATTTAGTTCTGACATTGCTTCTCTTCCTACTGTCAAAACTGATGGGAATCACAGCTGAGGAAGAGGAAGAGGGAAAAAAGAATAGAGGCATGATGCTTTGGTGTGACAGGCAACAGCTTCAGGGACACTGAGACTTGCTTTTTTCTCCCAGTGGTGTTTCCATCCATTCCAATCCACTGGGAATGTTTCTGCCATGTTCCCCTCTCCTCTCCTCTCCTCTCCTCTCTCTCCTCTCCTCTCCTCTCCTCTACTCTCCTCTCCTCTCCTCTCTTCTCCCCTCCCTCCCCCTCCCTCTTCCTCTCCTCTCCTCTCCTCTCCTCTCCCCTCCCTCCCCTCCCCTCCCTCCTCTCCTCTCCTCTCCTCTCCTCTCTTCTTCTCTCCTCCCCACTCCTCTCGTCCTTCTTCTCTCCTCTCCTCTCCTCTCCTCCTCTCTCCCCCCCCCTCCTCTCTTCTTCTCTCCCCCACTCCTCTCGTCCTCTCTTCCCTCTCCTCTCCTCTCCTCTCCTCTCCTCTCCCCTCCCCTCCCCTCCCCTCCCCTCTCCTCTCTTCTTCTCTCCTCCCCACTCCTCTCGTCCTTTCTTCTCTCCTCTCCTCTCCTCCTCTCTTCTCCCCCCCTCTCCTCTCTTCTTCTCTCCTCCCACTCCTCTCGTCCTCTCTCTTCTCCTCTCCTCCCCTCTCCTCCGCTCCTCCTCCCCTTTGCACATGGAAAGCAGGAGAAGTGAGAATTCATTTCAGTCTATTAATGTTCTGCTGGGTCTTTGGCCTGGATCTGTTGCCCTGGTTACCTGAGCCCAACAGGGGGGTTTGTGAGTGAGGGAATGAGTGAGTGAGGGAGGGGGGGAGAGGGGGGGAGTTTGAAGGGTTTGACTGGGAGTTTTCGTCAGCCTTTATTTTTATCAGTACAACCTCTTCGTCGTGCCTCAATCTCCAGGGGCTCTGCCTG
>PYXC01000135.1:130000-140000 GCA_015244755.2 Tenualosa ilisha | reverse complement strand
GACATGACTTTTGCCAAAGTGAGAGTCAGTGCTCTCAGAGTGCATGCATTTGTAAAAGGGGCACAGCTTCACAGCCGTTTCCTTTGAAGCCTAATTGAAAATGGCCCTATCGCCAATTTGAAAAAAAGAAAGAAGCAGAGCAAACACCACCAAAGCTTTATCAACCATTACTGCATTACGTATTACATCACCACTGATGTGTGCTCATAACTATCAAGCCCCCTGACCGACCCCCTCCCCTTTAATTTTTTTTTAAATGAAGCACCCATTGACCAGCTACTGTTACATCATCAGAGTCAATCAGCAATCCACAGGATCCCTAGTCACACTTCTAACGGCATGAATCAATATCACTGATCTCCAGAGATCGGTGATCAATACCTCTCCATTGCCCCATCGACACACAGTCAGTCTGTGTGAGGTCGATATGTGTGGCTTGACAAAAAAATGGCAGCAGTCGACAGCAGCAGGCAATGCCATGAGGGAGACTGAAAGGGATTTAAGCTGAAACCAAGTATCTCAGGAGCCTGCATGGCCTCTGGTGCAAAACATAGACACAACACAACCCAGCCATTCAGTGCATTCAGATTCACTGGAGAAAGTGACATCATGTCATTAATCCATCAAGGAATATCTCACTTTTACCCATCAGGACCAAGTCAGGAACAGGTTCACAAATAGCTCATTCCAAACAGGGCTCTCTAGATATAAAGAGTTGGAAACAGTGTTTTGTATTTTGACCAAAGTATGACACCATAGTTCTCTTTCAGCTGAGTCACTTGACATTGAACAATGCTAATCGTCCCTTTGTGATGTGATTATGCAGGACAACATGTGCTTTCAGATATTCTGATTAAGCACTTAGCATATTAAAAAAAAGAGGAGTGCACTCAATGTAACGCAGTCAAATGATCTTGCTGTTCGGAGTGACTACACATAAACTTAAAACTCACACATTGGCAGTACTTGCACATTCTTTCTCTCTCTCACTCTCACTCTCTCCCTCCATCTCTCACACTCTCTTGATCCCTCTATCCCTTACACCCTGGAAGATCCACAAGGACACACACACACACACATAAAACTCCACACAAATCTCATACTCACACTCCCTTCACATAAATAATTACCCTAAAATGCTCCAAGTAATTAAACTTACAACCCTAAGGTCGGGGCAAATCATTAACGGTGACTGGTTTTCCTCTGACCTTCATGTGTCTGTGCGTCTGCAAATCCAAAAATATTCCCTCTCATCACGCTAGCAGTCTGGGGTCACAGTGAATTTAAAACATGAGACTGCAGCCAAACAAACTCTCCATATTGGACCCTCCTTTTGCCAGGCCTCAATGCCATGGGTCTGCAGAGGGGGGATTAGGACAGGATCCTCACAGCATGCTTATCTTTCTACCGTTCCTTTGCCCTGTTAATTTCTTCATCCTCGCTATCTCCAGTTTTCCTCTCTCTCTCTTTCTCTCTCTCTCTCACTTCATCACTTCCTGCCTTGTTATATGTTTCTTTCTGCTCTCTGCTGTATCTTAAATAAATAATTCTCTCTCTGTCTCACATCATCTGTCCCTGCCTTGTTCCATGTTATCCTCTGCTGTATTATAAATATATATTTTTCTCTCTCTATCTCTCTGTCTCTCTCTCTCTCTCTCTCTCATGCTCTTTTGAGTGCTGCCCAGAAGGGACAACTTCCTCGGGAAGCGGCTGGCCTTTTACGGCATGTGCGTATCGCACCGAGACGTTTGTCAGTCAGACGGACACAGGCGGCACAGCCAAGGCCTCCCACGTCCTCCGGGCTGATGAATATCCGTGGGGTAGGTGATGAGATGGACATCCTGTCCCAACCCCGCCTCCCCCCCCACCCCCCTCCCTCGCTCTGACAATTTTTTTTTTCCAGAACGGAAAGAGGAGTGCAATCATGTTGGTCGAGTGGAAAATCATCAGTGTAGCTCCTGCTGGGAGGATGTGCTGATAAGAGACCAGTCATATGTGCGCATGTGCAACCACCAGGCACCTGAAGGACAACCGATGACAAACATCATCACTACATCCACAGTGCACTGGATTCATAGAGTGGGACTCTATGGCATGCAGGCATGAACTACTGGTGAGTGGATGACTACTGAGCAAGAATGAGATAAGAATAATTTCATACAAAATGGCACACTGATTTGCATGCATGTTGGTTTGCTGTGTTAATGTTTATTCAAGGTACAACAATGTGTAACCACATAATTAATTACTAATGTGTAATTGATACACCTAATTTATAAAACGTGTAATGAACCTATTGGTATAATTAGAATATACTCAAGGCAGGGTATAATATCTAGTCTTCCAGAACCATACACTGTATACGTGCATGCAAGTGTGTGTGTCTGTTTGTGTATTTTTTATTCACAGACCTCACCACCTTCCTTCCGTAATAACCTTATTCCCAGCTCCTTCATCATCACTGACACATACACCCTCCTGTACTCTCCCAGGTGAGTTGATAAGAAAATACCTTCTCAGCATATTCAGCTCTTGGCCATTAAAGACGAGGCTGTTTTACAGCCCAGCGCCGAGAGCAGACTTATCACGGAAGGACACTCGCACGCCTTTACCATCCCTCCCTATGTGTTCATATTCTACAGAACAACAGCATTCACTCCTGTGAAGAGTTATCCGATGGTAATAGGGTACTTTTGGGAAAAAAAAGTAATTGGATATATGTATTTGTTGGCCTTACTGTGTAAACCAATGATAACACAAATGCTACCGGTAGTTTTCCACTCAAACGTATCAAACATAAATATCACACATTAACTCAATGCTTTTGAGTGAATGTCTTGGCATCTCAGCTCTGACAGCCAGTCCTGTGTCTGTGAGGCGTTTTTACCAGTTGACATGTAATCCTTCCTAACCCTGGTGCTCAATGGAAATGAGTCTTTTAATTTCAGTGTCATCAGCTTTGTCTGTGAGTGCCACTTGTTTTATTATTTGACAGATAGTAGAACAAACAAACATATAATGATGGCGACAGTGATGATGACAGGTTGCCAGAGCGAGTCTGTAGTGTTGTATTTTGTTTTGTTTGATTTTTTTTTTTTAATTTTCCGGATGTTTCTGCGACCTTGCAGACATCAGGTGTCGGGCTTCAGTGGCAGAGCCGGGGAAATTCTCTCATTCTTGACATCATGTTTTATGCTTTCATCTTTTCCAGCTGAGTTGCTCTCGTTAAAAGGACCAGGGGCAAGGTAACACCCTGTTACCGTGTGCCTTGCCTGTGCCATACACTTGAGAGGGCGACTGTGGCTGGTGCTCACTGAATAATATGAACTATGGCTGGAATGCAGGTAGCACATGAAAAGCACTTACGAGCTGTAATGAAAAGAAAGCTGGAGGAGGCATTAAATAATGCAGCAAATGAAGGTTGCTCCCCACATAACGCATTCTTCTCCGCCTGGATGCCAATTAATTTGGTAGGGCAAGCTCAGGCTTGGAAAATAAAAAATATTTGAAAATTATTGAAAAATAAAATGTGGCATACGGTGGGGCGATGGTGGCACAGTGGTTAAGGAACCTGGCTAACATGCAAGTAGCCTGGTAAATTGTGGGTTTGAATCGTGGCTGCCACCGTTGTGCCCTTGAACAAAGCACTTAGCCTAAAGTTGCTCTAAGGGCGACTGGCCCTGATGTAACTGATAGTTGACAAATGTTAGTTGCTTTGGATAAGAGCGTCTGATAAATGCATAAATGTAATGTAAATGTAATGCATGCTTTCACTCTTAGAGGCTTACCATGTAAGTAAAGTAAAGTAAAACTTTGCTAACCTGCTGGCTATCTATTTGTAGGACAGTGACAAGGTAAGTCAAATAAAAGTAACGATATAGAAGTGTTTAGAAATGGGGGAAAAAAGCAAAAAAAATGGCAGCATGAAGATCACTGATGCTAGAAAATTTGCCATAAGAGATATGCCAGCGTGAGAGTTTGGGCCTGCCGCAGATGACGGCTACTCAATGAACTAATCATAACGCTCCACTAATTACCTTTCCAGCACCGGGAATACATCAACAGCAATTAGCAGGGCTTCAGTATAGCAACATCAATATACAAACAGCTCTGAGTCACCGGTGATTAGATAAAAGAACAACTCTCCCAGCTTCTTCTTTTTTTCTATCGCCTGACAGGGCTACAGCAGAATGCCAGAGAGCAACAGACCTCTTGCTGCTAGTGGAAGCTAGAAGTGGAAGGAGGGAGGGGGAGAAAGAAAAAATGGAGGGAGTCCTTCAAACCATCCACACCCACACACACTCATGCTGAAAGTGCACATCCTCTTACCACCCCCTCTCTAAAAAAAAGAGAAAATCACTGCAGTCCTACATTAACAGGTCCTGGTGCTTATGAACAGACAAGGCAAAGTTACAAGACAGGCAGACACACAGACAAACTGACAGATGGGTAACAGGCCACTGAAATGGTACTGAAAGTGTTATGCAAATAATTAAATGCACGTTATACATCACATCGCACAATTACCCATGCGTTTAGAGCCAATAACTGCGCCATATAAATTGCTGAGGATGGCACAGCGCGTGCTGGGAGTGGTAATCAGATGCAGTCAACAAAACACTCGCTGATGACAATGGTGTCGGTCTGAAGGTCAACCAATGGACCTGGCAACAACTGGCACAGAAACACCTTGCAAATATGCGACTAATTTAAACTCGGTAAGAAAAAAAGGATAAAATATAGTGACATGGAATATGGCAACATTCAAGCAACTGAAACCAGCCATACACTAAACGACCTTTCTGCTTTAATTTCTGGTATAACAAGAGAGGAATGGGTAACATATCTGGAAGGGAAAAATGGAAATGTAATTCGCAAAGGGTTTAGCTGAACCATGACATAACCCGAAGGAAATTCCAACAAACTCAACCAACCAATTCTGCTGTGAAATGATAAATTACTGCAAGGCGAGTACTCTTTCATCCTCTGACTCTGAGCCTACACCAAGCACGGTGAAAGGACATTCATATTCATTTGCACTCGAATCATAATGCAAATGGTCCAAAGTGGTTGAGCCCAACATGGCGATCGTATTACATTAAAGCTCTTTAAAATAATGACTGCATGCAAATATCAGCACTCAAGCCGCATGGCATATTGAACATCCAATAGAGTGCGCTTGCATTCACCAAAGATCATTGCTATTCTAGAGCCATCTTACCTAAGAAAGAGAAAGTGTTTGTTGAAAAATGATTAACAATTGGTAGTTACAGGGAATGGCATATGTACTTAACCAAAGTCCTTTTAAGACAAGTCCCTTCACTCTGTGGCTATCTTGGTGATGCCTTTGGACAATTACTTTGGAATAACGAACGCAGGCCCTTTCTAAATGAATGGAGAGATATCCATAACTGAATATCAGCAGGTTGTACTGACTTAAAAGGGATACCAAGCAACATTTTCAAATTAATTTACCAGCTTCGTGGTCTTTTCAGTGGTTAAATGGCTCATTACGAGGTGAATAAGGGTTCTTTTGGCACCCTGTATTGTTTAATCGTGCAGTTACAAGCAAGGTCGTGTCAAACGAAACCTAAACTAAATTGACATGTCAATCATAACTCCACGAAAATGATCATTGCTGCTTCCTGTGCTTTGGTTAGCAAACAAATCCACACAGAATAGTGTCAATGTTGAATGCTGTTGAAAATTTTTTTTTTAAATCGCTGCCTGTATGGGGAGCTCCGGAGGTAAAAAATCGTGGGCTTGGCTAGTACCACATTATTTAAATTAATGTGTCATTTCCTCACTGTGCTAACAATCACAGTATGGCTATCCACATGGATAATGGAGAAGCTTAGCCATCAATCAAATCACATCCAACAATGCGACTGGCCACTTTCACTGCCGGGCAGAACTTCCAGTTTCCCAACTCGGCCGTCTTTACGTTACAAACTGCCTCAATACATTTCTATAGGGAACTTTTAGAGTGATGCGTCTATAAAACTGTCTCTTGCTTAATTTCCATTAATGTGACTGTGTTCCTTTGTAATCAACTTCAGCATGTTAAAACTACCTAGCAAAAAACACACATTGCATAGAGTCTATAAAGGTTAGCCTTCCGCAATGTTTCCTTTAAATTCAAAACCAGGAGTTGATGTATTGTATGTGTTTATGTGGGGGGCTCCTAGGGGAATTTGTTCACACAAAAAAAAAGCTAACTTCCGCAAAATCACTGACCGTACAGTCAAATATAGTTAGCCAAGCACTAAGACAATGCAAGCCTCCCACACAGGCCCATGGGTGCGCTTAAAACAGTGCTATGCTGCTATTGTTAACACGTTAAAGCATTACATTGTATTAAGAAAGCGAGTGCACTGGTTATGCAGTGGCGGCTGTGTAAATGTGTTAGCGTGCTAATCCCCATGTGCGTGCGTGTGCCAGCCTAGACAGACAGAGAGCTAATCTTGGCAAAGCCTCTTTGTCAAGTTAGTGTGGGACGCGAGCCCTATACAATCCCTTTTCGGAGGAGCAGCCAGCTGCCAAGTGCAATGCTGCTCAGTCTCCATATGCTCTCCCTCTCTCTCTCTCTCTCTCTCTATCTATCTCCCTCTCTCTCTTTCCATTTCCTTTTCCTCACCTTAGCGTATATCCCTGCACAGTTCTACCAGCTGCACCACTTCTTCTTCACTCTAATTTTCCAGACCTGTCTCAACTGCCTCAATTGTTAATTTATCTCTCTCTGTTTCTGCGTAATGATGTCTTATGAGTTTGGCTGTGAGTGTTATGATGATGGAACCGTTTAAGATGAAATGTTAAAGCTAATTGACCGGGGATTAAATCAGTCCTCAGTTCAATTTTTTTCCCTCAATTGCTCCTGCACTCTTCCCTACCATTCAGGGCACCCTACTTTTGTCTCCTCTGTTCTTCTTAACACTTTTCTTTTTTTAAAATCAACCATCAGTCTGATCTCTATATCCATCAGCTAGAACCTGTGTTGTGGCACAACTGCAGCAATCCTCCATTTCTCTGTCTATTCTCCCTGGCAGTTTTGCCTCATTTCCCTCCCCATCTCTCTCTTTCTCTCTCTCTCTCCTCGCAAAGCGTGAAGCATCCTTCAATCACTGAGCTCAGCAGACGATTCAGAAACTCAGCAAAGTTACTGGTACTCATCTAATTTCTTACCCCATCTTTCTTACACTCTCATGTGCTCCCTCTCTCTCTCTCTCTCTCTCTCTCTCTCTCTCTCTCTCTCTCTCTCCCTTTTCCTCTGTCTCTTTCAACCCCTCTCTCGCTCTTTACTGTATCCCTCTTTCTCTCATCCCTCTCTGATAGAAATATGCAGATCTGCCTGGAAAACACAAAAAGGATGAGGCTCTTGCTTTCTAAGGAGATGCAGCTGCCAGGGTCTTATTGAAATGGAGAGGCAGCTGTGTGTGAATCAAATGATGGCAGGAGGGGGGATCTAGAATGAGGGAGGGAAAGAGAGCGAGAGCGAGAGAGAGAGAATGAGAACGAGAGAGGTGATGGGAAGACACAGACCGAAGAGAGAGAAAGAGACAGAAATAAAAGTGTGCAAGAGAGGGAGGAAATGGAAATGTGTCAAAGCGAGAGCCTGTCAGAGGCAGAGGCCTACAAGAGGAAAGTCTTGGCTCCGCTCAAGTATCAATATTCAATCTCCGATGCGCTCTGTGAAAGAATGATCTGATAGGAGACGCCACGTCCTGGGAAGGAAAACACAGGAGGGAAAAGGATGCAGATCATAGAACCAAGCCAGACACGAGAAACAGAAACACAAGGCTGCACAGACCAAGAATGTTCTAGTAATCGTGTAGCAAGATATGACCTATTACAAACTTATGTTCAGTGGGGGTTTGACAGACAGCAAATAGGGAATAGACTCTGAGATAGAATGGAAGGAGGATGCTATAACTGAAGAAAAAAGATTAATTTTATCCATTAATAACCTCTGCTTTATCTTATATATCCTATCCCACTTCATAATCATTCCCAATAATGCATTAATGTCCTGTATATAGAGAGCTTTATAGATTTATTGATCTGTACAGATGTATACATCTGTATTTCTAACCAAAATGCAGATACATTCATAAGAGTGGCCACACAGACAGACACACACACCCACACACACACTAGTGGCACAGCGTCCAGATGGCAAATTAACAGCACATAATCTCCAACACATAAAGATGTTTTTGGCTTCATAGTACTCAGAGACACCAGCGCGCTACATCTGTGAAAAATTGACTACTCCTCTGTGAGTTCAATTTGAACCTGAAAAAGACAGAGAAGAGAGAAAGAGAGAAAGAGAGAAAGTCCAAATGCTAAATGTCCTCTTTGTCAATTAAAGCTTTTTAAAACAGAGAAAGAGGGTCCAAAGCTGATCAGACAGGAAGGACAGGAAGCTGAGTTAATCAGACCAACAGTTGAATATGAACAGACAGACAAACAAATAGATCACACAGACAGTCACTAGGACAGGCAGAGAGACAGGCGGACAGACAGACAGACAGGCAAGCACACAGTCAGACAGACAGGCAGACAATCAGACAGCCGTGCCACCACACAGGCAGTCCTGCTGCCAGACGGAAGGGGAGTTCATCTCAGAGTCTGACAGAGGGGCCCATCTGCCACAGAGAATCTAATAGAGACTGATGCTCCCATATCCATTATTCATGCCCCATACAAGACTCATAACCATTACGTACGCAGGCATCCCAGCCCTCTGCATGCATGCCTGTGTGTGTGTGTGTGTGTGAGACACCTGAGTCTGCCAGTCTAAATGAAGTCAGAGGCAGGCCTGTCCAACTGACTCAAACGTCAGTGGTTCAGGCTGATTGTTGTTTCACTACAGAGCTGTCTGTTACGCTCACAGGCTGCCTTACCCTGTCTCTCTCTCTCTCTCTGTCTCTCTCTCTCTGTATCTCTCTTCTCTCTCCTTGTCTTGCATATTGTATGTGCACACAAGTTTTTATGTCTACACCTATTTAATGTTAATTATAATGGAACAAATTGACTTTGTTTAAAGGTAATGGTTCACACAGTGGATTTGATATAAAATGCATGACTCAGTCACAATGAAGAACCACCACGGAAATAGAAGATTCACACAAAAGAGTCAAGCTCAACTATTTCAGTGTTCTTTCATGGTTTCTCTCTTTCAACAGCCCGTTGATGCGCTTCTCACCAATGAGCTGGCAGCTCGCGCTCGCTCTCGCTCTCACGCTCGCTCTCTCAGTGCTATTCTTGCTTGCCTGTAAGTTCAGGACCTTAGTGTGAAATAACGCCGATTCGACACTTTACCTGCACAAACCCTCAGAAAGGCTGTGGGTGCGTCTTCCAGTTCTTTTACTTCAACTCTTCCCATTCTTCCTATTCATCCCCAGCCCAATTTTTTTCTCCATGTGCAGGTATGTTTTTATATGGTCCGGGCGTCTCGTTCCTTTATGTCGTGTCATTCACTGTCCTTGTGCACTAAGTGTACACGATTCCCTCGACCACTTTATTAGCCTATTCACTCTTCCTGCTCTTGCTGCTACTATGTGACTTCCAACCTTCTATCTGTTCTATTAATCTCTCCATCTCCTCTCTTTCTCTCGGTGGCCTTCTCTCCTCCTTTACTCCTTGCAATGACAGCCCTGTATAGAATGAGACAGAGCCTGCAGCACTTAATAGCTTTTCCACTGTTAACCTCTTAAGGAGTGATGGAAGGGCCAAAAATAATGGGGTATAAGAAAAACCATCGAACGGAATGGGCAGCGGGGGAAAAACGATGCTCCTTATCGTGAAAGGTTTCAATTGTGCATTCCGCAGACACACTCCCCAATCGCCGTCATTTTTGCAAAGCATGCTGGTTAATCAATTTGCAGTATTGGGCCAGAGGGTGGGGAGTCAGGGGGGCTCTGCAGTGGAAAACGTGAGATAAAGCGGTGTAATAGAATCCATACATTAACATAGATGAGCAGGGGAAGACCCTAATGAA
>PYXC01000135.1:125000-127500 GCA_015244755.2 Tenualosa ilisha | reverse complement strand
CCTCCTTCCTGAAAACCCATGTGAATTGAGTCCTTCATGAACCCCGCCACATTGGACCTCTTTATTTTATCAGGGGTAGCAGAGAGTGCAGAGAGAGAATGAGAGAGGGAGAGAGAGATGGAGGAGAGAGAGGTGGGGGTGAATGGGTGAGTACATTTAGACATCATGAGGACTTCATTAATTCACCGCGCCGGCACATTGGGTCAAGGAGGCTCTTGCTCGGCACGGAACAGCCCGGTCGAGACGCGTGGCCTTTGGAGGAAGACGCGCTCAAGTGGCTGGGGCTCGTGTCAGGAGGAGCACTCCTGCCTCGAGATGCTTAAATGTGAGCGCCTGCTCACTCCTCAATGGCCCGCTTAATTAAACTTATGCAAATGGCCCTGCAAGTTTAATTTGGACGAGAGCACAATTTGATGAAAATCATGTTAAAAAAAATAAGAATTGCCGAATCCAAAAAAAAAGGGGGGGTTAAAAACACAGAGTGTTTTTTTGCAGTATGAGAACAAACCGCTAAAATATTGCGTGTACCCTTTTGGGAACATCTGATGCTCTCAAAAGGGTTAGTGTGATCAAGGTTGCTCTGACAACCCAAATCCAAGCCCAAGGTAACTATATTCCATGTATCTAAAAATCGTAAATTTAAATCTCAATAAAGTCAAGCACCTGCTAAAATCAATCAAACTTTTTGCTTACATGGACCCACAGAATAAGACAGTGTAAAAACATTGGGGGATGGTTCTATTATCTGTGAAGGCCATCTGGAGTTTGTGTATAATGCGGACCAACGCTGTTCCCACTCAAGAAACTTTGGAGAGAAAGGGAGCGGCAAGAAAACAAAGTACAGTCCATTCAAGCAGTCTTCAGCGAACCCACTAGCTGAGGGAAAACTCACTACTTCAGAGACCCACTGGTCTTTTTACTAAAGCTCAATTCCCAGAGGAATCGGAGAGTCCTTTTATCAGCGCAACGTTTTGAAACAAATCCGTCTGAAGTAAGAAGCAAGAGCTTTCTGCCGTTATCCTCTTGGTGTGCACTAGTCTTTTCGGCTGTTATCGCCGTGTTTCGCTGTTCAAGCAGTTTCATCAGCATCATGTGAGCCCAGTGTAATGTGCAAATGTGGCATGGGATTACGTCTCTGCCCAGCACATTTTCCCCAAGCAGATCATAAGATACAGGCCCCAGACCAGTATAATAACCTTCCACTCTTTTCCTCAGTCCGAGTAGAGCCAGAAAATGCATGAAAATGTTTTGCATAACATGGGAGTGGCAGGGAGGATGGGTAGAAATCTTCAAGTAGATTGGCCCTTCAAAACCAGGTCTACGGGGTCCAATCAGATCACTGACCGACACATGCTGCAGCCCACGCCCGGTTTCCCTGGGCGACAGTGCCGCTGCCACGGAGACCGCTGGAGCGTGAATCCAATCTCCGGCAGCGGGCTCTTATCTCAGCCACGAGAGCCCTTTAGAGAAGCGGCGGATAAACACGCCTGCCTCACTCGCTCTCTCTCTCCTCTCCTCTCCCTCTGCCTCCCTCTCTCTCTCTCTCTCTCTGCTTCCCTCTCTCTCTCCTCTCCCTCTGCCTCCCCTCTCTCTCTCTCTCTCTCTCTCTCTCTTGCTCCTTCTCTCTCTCTCTCCTCTTCCTCTGCCTCCCTCTCTCTCTCTCTCTGGCTCCTTCTCTCTTTCTCTCCTCTCCTCTGCCTACCTCTCTCTCTCTCTCTCTTCCTCTGCCTCCCTCTCTTTCTCTCTCTCTCTCCACCTCTTCACTTCTCTCCATCCCGGCCTCCCTCTTACCCTCTAACCTCCACCCACTGCTACCTCATACCTATAACCACCTCTCCACTTTAACCCGCCTCTTTTTTTCTTTCTTGGTTCTATTTTTTCTTTCTCTCTCTCTTTCTCATCCCTCTCTCTCTCTCTCTTTCACTACACTTCTACAACTCTTTCCCACTCTAAAAGTTCACTTTCTCCTTCATCCATAAAATGCCATGGTACTAAAAATCAATCCTCCATTAAAAGTGATACAGTATCTGATTGTGCCTTACGGTAAGTCAACAAACAGTAGGATATTTTCCACCAACTTCTCAAATATTTCTCAACTGAGCCTTAACTTATAAGCTGCATCCATCCAAAACCTAAATCCATTTTAAACCCCTAAATTCCTTATGTTAAAGTCATGCCCATTTACTGTGTACATACAGTGTCATCCAGAGTCAGAAAAGAAAAGGACTCCTCACTCTTTCCCTCTCTCTCTTTTCTCTTCTTTCGCTCTTTCCTCTGGACCGGGAAGAACTGACAGGCATAGTTCTGTGTGAGGGGAAATAGCTTGTCAACATGAAAGACTAAAATAACATCACCTTGTTTTTTTAAACCAAACAACCCAAGGGCAATATTCCTCATATCTACAGGAAGCATTGGGAAACAGCAGTGCAGATACTCCCTCTCTTCCTCCTCCTCCTCCTCTTCATCTTGTCTCTTCTTCTAATCTCCCATCCTCTGTCTC
>PYXC01000135.1:115000-122500 GCA_015244755.2 Tenualosa ilisha | reverse complement strand
ATGTGTGTGTTTTCCAACTTTCTTTTTTTTCCCTTTTTTTTTGCCGTTTGATTTTTTCTCCTTCCCTCTACCCCTCCAAGCGAGTGCGCTCATCCATGTAATGATGAATGCTTCCAGCATTAAAAGTCTCTTTGGTGCCAGAGTGTTTATTTATTTTTTTGCGCTAAATCTTAAGAAAGGAAATTGAGGTGAGTGAAAAGGTCAGTGCCAACTCAGCGTGGCATTTGTGCTCCCCTTTACCATCACAGACAGAGAGAGAGAGAGAGTGAGAGAGAGAGAGAGAGAGAGAAACGGGGGGACCATGAATCTGTGGCTGTAAATGTCCCCACTGACAGAACTAGCTCCAAATAGGCTGAGAGACTTTAGCAGGATATGAGAGAGAGAGAATGAGGGAGAGAGAAGAGGGAGTGGGTATGGAGAGAGAAAGAGGGAGGGGGGAAAGAGGGTGAGAAAAGGAGGGGAAACAAGAGAGAGAATGCATGAAAGAGAGATAAAGGGGGATTATCTGTAGATAATCAATGCAATGGAAGCCCTTGAGTTCACCTGTATACATACAAATACAGAGATGAGCATCAGTGGAATGCATGCTCAAGCACATAAGTATGGATAGACACACACACACACACACACACACACACACACACACACACACACAAAGACTGTTGTCACACCCATACAAATAGAAATTGCTTCAATAAATCTTCTAGAAACAAATCAATCTTTATACAGTTTTCAAATTCACATGACACTAACTAAATAGCCAGCAAGAGCTAATCTCATCAAATCTAATCCCATGTGGAATCTGCCCTGCCAAGAGGAAAGATGGAAATGTATAAGAAAAAGAGAGAGAGAGAGAGGTGGAAGAAGAAGAAAAAGAAGAAAGGCAATATTTACCTGCTTGATCCACTAAAGGACAGAGATGTCCTCTAAATCCTGCCACTACACACAAGGCTATACACAGCATTTCTCCCCAGAGAGAACACACACACACACACACACACACACACACAGCTTCAGTTAGCAGAGCAAATTGGAACAGAAAATCAATGCCCCTTTTGTCAAAGCACTGCTCAGTGATGGTTATATGCACTTGTCCTGGAAGGATCTCAAATTGGCATGGTTAGACTAGACTACTGAGTGCCTTATGTGTCTACCTCCACATTCCTTGACTTAGGGATGAGAATTTGTGTGCTTATGTCTTATATGCGGTTATCTCTATGTGTGTGTGTGCACATATGTGTGTGTGCGTGCATGTGTGTGTGTGTGTGTGTGTGTGTGCTTATGTCTTATATGCGGTTATCTCTATGTGTGTGTGTGCACATATGTGTGTGTGCGTGCATGTGTGTGTGTGTGTGTGCATGTGTGTGTGTGTGTGTGCTTATGTCTTATATGCGGTTATCTCTATGTGTGTGTGTGCACATATGTGTGTGTGCGTGCATGTGTGTGTGTGTGTGTGTGTGTGGTGTGTGTGCGTTTAGTATCATTTGAGTATGTGTGTCTCTAATGTGTGCTCTTCCTCTCTGGTGCACAGTATAATATAGTTCTGGTGCCACAAAGCAGGAAGCAGCCACCCAGATACCTCATCTTGTAGGCAATTAATGTGGAGGGGAGGACAGAGAGGAGAGAGAGAGAGAGAGAGAGAGACCCATATACCACACATGTTACTACTCCCTCCTTCCTTAATTTCTTTCGATCTTGTCTTTCTTTCTTCTTTTTTCTCAAACAACAAATGCCAGTCTTGTCATAATGAGGACCCAGGGGATGACTCTGCCCATGCGCTTCTGCGCTGTGATTGGTGCAAACAGATACGCTTGACTGCCACCTAATTGACATGGAGGAAAAGGGGGGCGGGGTGAAGAGGGATAACCCCAGGTGCTGCAGTCAGGGCAACGTACAGCCACGGTTACCATCGCCATGGCAACAAATGAGCTCAACCTGCAGAGCGATGTGAGCGGCGAGGTTGCATTTGTGCGAGTGCGTGTGATAAATGTATCTTTCTGCTGTTCATAAAAAAGTGGCCCCTGGTGCCAGATTTGTCATGTTAGCTTCCTGTCGTTCACCTCTCCCTCGCTCTCTCTCTCTCTCCGCCTCTCTCCCCTCTTCCAATGTCTCTCTCCACTCGTTAGATCATTCATCTGGATCGTAATTGTTCTGCACTCATAACTAAAGGAACCCTCGAGTTTGAACTGCTCATCACATTCTCTTGCTCATTTGGCACACTATCTGTCTATCTCATTCTCTCCTCTCATTAACTCTCCCTCCATCCCTCGCTCCCTCCCTCCTCTCTCGTCTCTAATTTTGCATGGGGTATGGCGTATGGTGTCCTCTGACCCGCCTTGTATGCACAGACACTCACACAGGAAGTGTCAGCAGAGGACAGCTGGGAGGAGCGCCAGACCCCGCGCCTCTGAGTCACAGAGCGCACTGCACAGCAGCAGCACCACCAACAGCCCCCAGCAAAGACACAGGGGCAGGACACACTCCCGCCCCACCCTCCACTCCTGTGTGTGTGTGTGTGTGTGTGTGTGTGTGTGTGTGTGTGTGTGCGTATGGAGGTTGGGTGTGTGAGACACATAGGGTGAAGGTAAGTAAAAGAAAGTGAGTGAGTGAGTGAGAGAGAGAGGGAGACAGAAAGCAGAGGGAGAGAGAGAGAGAGAGAGAGAGAGAGAGAAGGGGGAGAGACAGGAAGCTGAACAGCATAACAAACAATGGCTGACCAGGTGGAGGGGCAAGAGGAGGAGGGACAGAAATGGAAACATAAGGGGACATTTTTTAAGCATTTTCTTTGCCAACGCAAAAGACAGAAACACTGCAGCAGCCAATACTATGAATTATTAAACAAATCACAGACCTGAGAAGGCAAGACAAAGAGAGAGACAGAGTGAGAGAGTGAGAGAGAGAGATTCAATGTTCATTTACTGAAACAGGATTCAGACAGTATTCACCGTTAAAACTCAATATGGGAGAACACGCAGGACTCTGAAAAACTGAAGTGTAGCTTCAGCTTTAAGTAGTGCAGGAAGATTGAAAGTGCTTCCTGCCTCCCGCGGAACCCCTCACAGCTGAGATTAAGGTTTCAAGAGAGACATGTAGAGGTGGATGCAATTATCCCAAAATAAAGGGCAGCTCCAGAATAACTGAGCAGCCAATGGAGAGAAGAGAATGAGGACCGAGACTTTGAGAACAAGACACAAGACGCACTTTGTGGAGATTGTGTGTGTGTGTGTGTGTGTGTGTGTGTGTGAGCTTTTGTGTGTTTTCAAATCATTCCTGCCATGAGTGACGTTTAAAGACGTTAGACTGTTCCTGGAACAGTGGATGCAATTATCCAAAAATAAAGAGCAGCTTTTACATTAACTGCTGGAGTTCAACCTAGGAAAGACCAGTCCAGAATAACTGAGCAGCCAATGGAGAGAAGATAATGAGGACCGAGACTTTGAGACACAACAAGACACAAGACGCACTTCGTGGAGATTGTGTGTGTGTGTGTGTGAGCTTTTGTGTGTTTTCAAATAATTCCTGCCATGAGTGACGTTGACGTTTAAAGACGTTAGACTGTTCCTGGAACAGTGGTTTCATGAAAGGGGCACCAGGAAGCACACTTTACCCACGAAGGTCAACCATAGTTTGGAGGTGACGTCTCTGAGTCGAGCGCAAACATATGTAAAACCACCTACACAGAAACTGACATTCACACTCATTTTTTTTTTTTACAGTGATACCCTGCCTGTGCCTGTAACTCTGAATAATTCATGAGCCTATCCACAGAGAAAGGATATGTAGCTTGTTTGTGTGTGTTTGTGTGTGTGTGTGCGTGTCTGTGTGTTTGTGTTTGCGTTTCTGTGTGTCTGTTGACAGTTTAGACTGTTAAAAAGATAAAAACGATTCTCAGACAAGAGCGGAGAGTCAGAAGCAACTCTGTTGACATTTAAGGGGTTCCTGTACTCCCACGGCACTGTTCTGGTGTTCGCTACTCTGTACCGTACTGCAATGTGACAGCCTTCACATCGCCAAAGCGGCAGACATTATCCCTGTTATGACACACATTCAGAACAATGGGCATTGTCTCAGTGTGTGATAAAGAGTATCTAATAGATGGCGTGTGTGTGTGTGTGTGTGTGTATGCGTGCGTGGGTATGTGTGTAATAGAGATATTGTGTGTATATTTGT
Source organism: Tenualosa ilisha (assembly GCA_015244755.2). Taxonomy (NCBI): domain Eukaryota; kingdom Metazoa; phylum Chordata; class Actinopteri; order Clupeiformes; family Clupeidae; genus Tenualosa; species Tenualosa ilisha. The sequence goes on along the minus strand of PYXC01000135.1, from coordinate 118,330 downwards.
TTTGTGTTTTGTGTGTGTGTGTGTGTGTGTGTGTGTGTGTATGCGTGCGTGGGTATGTGTGTAATAGAGAGATTGTGTGTGTATTTGTTTTGTGTTTTGTGTGTGTGTGTGTGTGTGTGTGTGTGTGTGTGTGCGTGTGTACAGTATGTGTAATGAATGTGTTAGACCAAGTAAGGGTCCAGAGTGAGAAATACAGACAAAACAAAAAAAAGGGAGATGTAACAACAAAAAGCCTTTCCCACTTTGAGGACACAACAAACCACAGAAGAGAGAGACAGTGAAAAAGAGAAAGCGTGAGAGAGATAAACAGAGACCAAGAGAGAGAGAGATAGAGAGAGAGAGAAAGAAAAGGGTGGGGTGATACTGTGAAAATGACAATCTTCTGACAAGGGATCTCTCATCCTTCTCTGCTGACGGCCGCCTTCAACACACCAAATCCTCCAATTTGTTTGACAGAGCAGCTGGGCTGAGCTGTGTTGGGTATGGTGGGGATGGGCCTGAGCTAGGTCGCTTTCGGCTGTAATTGCTGCTTGACAAGGGGCTTGGCAATGAGCAGGCAAATAAAAAGCTGGAGGAAAATGATCTCCTCTTTGCTCTGACCTGGTGCTCTGGATTATGTCTGTGTGTGTGTGTGTGTGTGTGTATGTGTGTGTGTGCGCGTGTGTGTGCGTGCGTGTGTGTGTGTGAAGAGAAAGACTGTGTTTGTATGTGTTTGTTTGTGTGTGTGTGTGTGAAGAGAAAGTGTGTGTATGTGTGTGTATGTGTGAAGAGAAAGAGTGTGTGTGTGTGTATTGTGGGAGAGGGGGGTGGGGGTGGACAGGGATTGCATACGAAGCAGAAATCACATAACTTCCAATTAACCAGGAAAGGTCGGTCAAACTAAATGACCCGGCACAAGCTTTCTGCTGCTCCACAGCTCGACTCAGATGATGCTTATTAGTCCCCCACACATGGCTACTAGTTCTCCTGCTGCTCACACTGTACTCAACACACACACAAAGACAAAAAAAGCACACAGCTGTAATCTGAGTTAAAGTGACCCATGATCAGTCACACACACACACACACAAACACACACAATTCATTCAATTCAGTTTTATTTATACAGCGCCTTTACAATAGTATGTCTCATGGCGCTTCACAGAAGGAGCACCCAAGAGCAACAGGGCAAGGAAAATCCTTATGTTCAGTTAATCTAGGAAGAAACTTGGGCAGATCCACGACTCAAGGGCTAACCAACTGCAGGGTCATGGAGAAAAATTACAATCAGTAGTAACCATGACAGACTATAAGTTCCTATGGTTTAGCTAAGGTTCATAATAGTTCATATAGAGTATTATCCCACTTTACATTACATGGTAATCAGTCTATAGGTGGTTATCAGGAACAAACACACTTAGAGTTGCTGAGTGTCGGGATGCAGTGTGTGGCCACGAGATGCGGAGGTGAAGCTCGAGGATGAAATCAGGTTCTTGGCCGGCGTCTGTTTTGTTCGTCTGCAGCTGAAGTGGTTCTGTCAGGGCGACACTGGGCCCACCCCTCCACTGCATCCGCTGGGCCATCAATCAAGAGCGGCTGACACGAGCTGTCCGCTCCTTTCAACTTCTTTTACTCTGTCTCATCTCTGTTTCTTATTCCATCTGTTTTTATTTCTTTCTGTCTGTCTCTCTCTCTCTCTCTCTCTCTCTTTCCTCTCTCTTTTCTTTCAGAGGGAGCCACGTCTTCCTTCCCTGCATCTTTAATTCCTCTGTTATTTTTTTTATCTCTTTTCTTTCCCTCCTCTCTCGCTCTTCTCTCTCTCTCCCTCCTCTCTCTTTCTCTCTGTCTCTGTCATACACCACCATACACACAAAGCAAGAAGAAAAAAACACAGACATTATCTGCATAGAACATCTTAAATCCATCTCCCTCAACCTGATGTAACCTCATTCAAACCACCCCCTATCTCTGTCGCTCTTTCTATCCTTCTCTCTCTCTCTCTCTCTTTATGTCCTTACCGCTGAGTATGTTCTTTTCTCTGCACACTACCCCCCCACCCCCCCACCCCGCCTCGATCTGTCTATCTCGGCCTCTCTCAGCGTTGAGGTAATGAGTGTGATATTAAATTATGCAGAAAGTGAGATTAAAAACTGGGGATAAATACATGAGTAGGGGTTTGCATGTGGCGCATACTAAACCCACATGCGCGCGGGCGTGCTTCCGCTAAACTTAGCCTCGCACAGCACGGTGCAAACCCAGCATGGCCCAGTGTAACCCAAGCCCAGCATGGCCCAGCATAATCCAGCCCCAGCCTGTGGCAGGAGAGGCATCTCTCTCTCTCTCTCTTTCTCTCTCTGTCTTTCACTCTCTCTCTTTACCAGCATCTTCTCTCTTGTCTCTCTCTCCGTCACTCCCTCACTAGGAGACTGAGCTGAATGGACAGGGTGCCAAATCTTCTTCTAATGCAACACAGAGCTCCCAACTACACCTTTATGTCGATAAATAGGGAATAGGGTGTTTGCCCGAAACGTGCACGATACCAATGACCGAACAAGACATCCACTGGCCTAAGGTGTGGCTTGTTGTAATATTGATAGCACTGTGTGTAAGAGAGGAGGACTTGTGATCATGAGTACATTTGTAATGCTCGAAATCAATGCTCTATTCCCCAAAGCTACTGCAGGCACTGTATAAGACCACATGAAAAATAATGCTATGATCAGTTTGTAATGCATTTCCCTCTCTCTCCCTCTCCCTCCCTCCCTCTCTCTCTCTCTCTTTCTTTCTCTCTGTGCATGTCTGGGTGTAGATACATGTTTGAGTATGCTTCTAGAATATGTCTTTGTTTATATATGTCAACATACATATTGATATTTGCGCATGCATTTGAACGTGTTTGTACATGTGTAAATAAGTTTCTGTGTACGCCAGTGTATGTCTGTGTATGTAAGTCTGTGTGTGTGTGTGTGTTTGTGTGTGTGTGTGTGTGTGCATAAGTCTCTGATGATGTACAAACTGCGCTCTTGCTCTGGGTGAATATTTTTCTGTGGCTCTTTTTTCTTTCTGTTATCTCTCGCTCATTACCCTCGCCTGCCTCTCTCTCTCTCTCTCTCTCTCTCTCTTTCTTTCCCTGCAAGGCACTCGTTTATTCTTTTTCATTCCATCTCCGAGACAAAAAGAGGGAAAAAATCATTTCATCATGCCCGCATTAGCAGCTTTGCTATCAGTTATCATGGATATTTACCAGAAAGCTTGTGTAAACACTGATAGTGGTAATAACCATGTTATAACATCCTTACAAATTGCTTATTAAAAGGTCATTGCCCTGATTTGTCTGTGACTGAAACAAAC
>PYXC01000135.1:102500-107500 GCA_015244755.2 Tenualosa ilisha | reverse complement strand
GCACGTCTGCTCCACAGACAGAACAAATGCATTAAGTACCACTCAGCTGCTGGGGGAAAGAAAAACAGCTTTCTTAACAAAGATGTATTCTCTTGGTCAGCGTCGTCTCGGGCAAACCAGACCAAAACAGCTGACTCAAAAGAGACTTACTTTAATGCACTGTCGAGAGCGGAGTTATGTCCTACCAAGGGGCCATTAACTACCATTATAAGTCACTGCACTGAAGAGCCAAGTAACTAGCACGACTGCAAGGGAACATGTAGCTACTCTCTCTCTCTCCCCAGGCGCTGTTAGAAAATTAACCTCTCAAGGCCAAGATTCTTTCATTAGATTTGTTTGGGAGGAGGGGGAGCAGTGTATGCTGAAAACAGAATATCAGACGGTTCAGCGTTTCCAGGTTAGGAAGTGGCGTGTTCAGGGTGGCACTAACATCTGAGATGCCATCTGTCTCTCCGTGCCCCACGCTGGGGGCGGGGTCAGGGGGGCAGAGGGAGGGACGCACCAGTAGGTGGCATGCACCCGCGCAGCTGTCGTCTTCAGAACGGCCGCCTTCAGAACGCAGGTCAAACACATCACACACACTTTCATGGACACACACATACACACGCACACACACACACACACACACAGGGACACACATACACACACACACACACACTCACGCACACATACACCACATGCGTGCACAGACTTCTAAACAATTTCTAGAGACTACAGAATGTGACCAGCAAGCAGTTCTGAAAGATAGGACATACTGCCACTGTTGTGTGCGTGTGTGATATTGCATACTGGCCAATGAGGACGGTGTGTCAAAGATTACTCATGGGTTTAGATGCCATATTGCATATCACATGCCAGGTTCTGTTCATCTGTTCAGCGTTAATTGTACAACTGTTTTATACTGTTATGTGATGTGTCTTTAATTAAAACAATATGCTGCATTTTTTAATGGTATATGTTCAGCAATTCTGTGTTTTGTGCTGCAAGTATTATGCTACCTAAGTGTTGTCATATCTTTAAAGATTATCGAGCAAGTCACTCTACATGATTCTGTTGTTTTTTATCAGATTACATGGCAAACATTTGGAGATTTGGTGTTACATGGTGCATGCATATTGCCACATAGTCTTGTCAAACAGGCAGTCAGGTGTTTAAAGATATAGAGCAAGTGACTACATGATTCTGCATTTTTTTTCTCAGTCAGATTACATGGCATATTTTCAGCGGAGTAATATATAGAACACATGAGCTCTGTCTGAGACGTGGGGGAGTGGGAACGCTGACAGGGGAGCGAGAGCGGGAACGGAAGGAGAAGCGCGGATGAGCTCCCTATGAATCATGGGCTAGGCTCGCTTCATTAGAGCTATCTGTCAGTGACAGCGCTTCAGACGGGAGCACTCAGGCAAAGGACTCCCGCCCGAACGCTTAAAAGTGCAAATGTCATCTTCAATACGAAGGCAGGGTGAGGCGGCAAGGGGGATGGGGGTGGAGGGGGTTGGTGGCGTGAGGAGGGATTTGGAGGGGAAAAAGACGGTGGCCTTTAACAGCAATTCGTCCGTCAGACGGGCCCCAACACGGCAGTCTCAAGGCGTTCCCAAAAAAACAGACGGAGGAAAAGATCCGCAGTGACACCGCAGTCAAAGCATATTCCCGACGCCGCGGGACACAGGCCCGTCACAACCCATTCATCTCGCCCTCTCCTTCCCCGGCCCTCACGCACCGGGCTTGATTTCTGCAATAAGGAAAATTGCAACAGAGCAGAGCGAAGAAAAAGGTTTTTTGAAAAGATAGGACAATGAATGAGGGATGAAAAAAGAGGGTTTTTTTCCTCCTCTCTTTCTCTTTTTTTCATCCCTCATTCATTCTCCTATCTTTTCATTTTGCCCGTGTTCTTGACATCCGCTGTGAGCGAGCTGCTGTCCAGCTGTGCCCCCCCCCATAATACACACACACACACACACACACACAGACTCCTCGGGCCCAACGCAGGAGATGTCTCGTCTCAAACACACACTTCCCCTCACTTTCTATTATGTGGGCGCAGCCGACTGCGATGGGCCCTAATTTGGCTTAATTGGGTGTCAGCACTAGGGAGTTAATGATGATCACAGGGCTTGATCTCCAACAAGAGTAGGGGTGCTGTGGGGGAGTAGTGACAGGAAAAGATGGGAGGAATCAGGGAAGGGGAGAGAGCGAGAAAGAGAGAGGGAGGGAGAGGGGGGAGATAGAGAGAAAGGAAGGGAGGAAAGGAGAGAGAGAGAGAGAGAGAGAAAGTGAGCATTGAGGGAGACAGAGTGAAAGAGAGACAAACAGAGAGAGAGAGAGAAAGGGAGAGAGGGAATGGGAGAGAGAGAGAGAGAGGAAGGGAGAGAGGGAAAGACAGAGAGAAAAGGAGGGAATCAAGGAGTGAGGAAGGAGGAGAAAAAGTGATAGACAGACATACTGAAAGAGTGAGAGAGAGAGGGAAAGGGGAAAGAAGGAGTGATAATGTCTGAGATGAAGGGTAAGAGATGTGGTTCACACACAGACTATTATGGGATGTGAAAAATAGGCCTCAGTTAATGGGGTGCCCAACTTCAGATCAATTTATGAAAGGACACATAGAAATGATTGCTGTATGGGCTCATAGATACAGGACTATGCACACACATACACACACTCTCACACGCACAGAGACACACACACATGGACACACGCATATGCGCACATGCACACACACACACACGCACACACACACACATACACACATGCAAGCATGTAGGGACTTCCAGGTACACAGGCAAATATCCTTACCAGCTGGCCATCCTGGCAGGCCATTGTAAATCAATAGCCCCCGGGGAGAACATTCAGCAGTTTTTTTGAAACTAGGTTTCACCCAAACCGAGACACACAATCCATCACTGCTCTAATCCAATTAGACTCACTCAATTTACCATCAATCATTTTCTAGACCCGCCCCTCTGCCCTCCAAGCCACACCCAAACCAGCAACTACATGCATTCATGCACCACCACACCCCCTTTTCACACAGATGTCACTTAGCATCAGTAAATCTGAGTAATCTCCACTCTACGTTACTGTACATCAGCACACACACACACACACACATCTGCATGCAGCACTTACATACAGATCACACATACACACACACACCACACATTCAACACATTGAACCATGTACACACACACATACACATACACAAACAAATACAAATATACCATGTGTGCAGTACACACACACACACACACGCACACACACACACACACACACACAGTGAGAAAACCACCAGCAGTGCACAGTAGCTCCAGGCAGAATGCTTTCATGTGCTATTGAGCATTGCAGGCTGGCAGCAGCTGTTCCAGGGAGGGACACATCCAGTGGCAATGAACAGCCCCACTGCACTCCTTCATCACGGAGACCAAAGCCGACTCACACACTCACATATAAAAAACATACACAAAGAAACACACACATACACACACACATTCACCCCAATCCCATAGCACACACAGACAGGCACACACATATACACATGCGCATACACACACACCACAACACATTAGCCAATATCCCATAGTGCACACAGACACATAGACACACAGACACACACACACACACACACATATATACATACACACATTCACCCCCAATCCCATAGCACACACAGACAGGCACACACACATAAAAACACACAAACATACTCTCTCACACGTACATACACACACACACACACACACAGGCACTATCCCAACTTTAGCTAAAGTAAGGATGAACAGATGCACCTACATCTGTTCCAAAATAAACACACACACACACAAAACACACACTACTATGTTAATGCATTTACTGTGCTAACTAAACATATATCACACAAAGCAGACAGCACATTATAGCATAATAAATACCCTCAACTGAGGGCCACAGTCAAGCCCACATAAAGTCCCATAAATATGCACTCACACAAACATGTGCCTGAATGAATAGACTACAGAGGTAATCTGTCAAGTGCAGTATGGATTAAACTACCCACACACCCAACATACTGTACGATGAAGGCTGTAAACATGCAGACCGTGAGGGTGGCAGGCAGATGCATTGGAACGACCACACATCTGCAGTTCCGCCCAAGACACGACTAATCAAACCCCCATAGAACCGAGCAGCTGTGAAAGTGCCAAACACATGGTGCAAAATCAAAAAAAAAACACACTACCACTGGACCACTGCACACGGCACTCCAGCACATTTTACATCCTTCATTAGAGATACAGAAAACACACACACACAAACAAGCACACAGACACATACACACACACTGACACATATACACGCATTCACCTATTGACTGACTACCTATTGACTGACTCACTGATCACCTGTTGACTGACTGTGATGTGCACACACCAAGGCGTCGATAGCAAACTGACGCCTTTGTCACAATGTTTAGCATAGCGGCAGCTGAATGACTAGCAAACCAACAATACTCATTTACATCAGTGGCATCATCAGCTGAAGGCCTGCAATGCAACAGTGCCCAGAGTAAAACAGCAGAAGGCTTAGAGAGCGAGCCGACGCTCAGACCATGAAGAACGGCCGTGCTTGTTTATCCAGGACGAGAGGGAGAGGGTCGTGTTGCATGTGAAGATTTCCTGCCAATCTGCAGTGCCAGGTTCTGGGAGCGATGATGCCAACCAGACCGGCTGAGAGATGCCAGTCGGCTTTTATTTTGACCCTCGGAGAGGAATCGCTGCATCACTGCCACGCTTTCTCTCCTCCCTCTTTCTCTCTCTCCATCTCTCACTCTCTGGCTGTCTCTCCTGGCTGCTGCCTCGGACTGTCTTAACGGAAACAAAAAGGCGAGTAGAGAGAACCCGAGGATCGTTTGTTCTTTTTCCTTCTCGTTGCTTTTCTTTTTTTCCCCAAGGTCAGCACCAGAGACCTCCTCTCTCCATCTTCTCCCTAACACACTTTCACCTTTCTAACAATCTCTTTAAAGAGC
>PYXC01000135.1:77500-90000 GCA_015244755.2 Tenualosa ilisha | reverse complement strand
GACAATATAAAACGCATCACAGATGTCGAAAATGTTTTGCCAATTGAATATTGGCTTAATGAATAATCTTCATAGTCACTGTTCCTGTGTAGCCTAACTGTGATGCAACTTTTCCTTGTTGTTGCTTTCCTAAAATGCACATTCTGTCCCTAATAAATTCAAACCCTCTTGAGCACTCCACAGGCTAGGCCTACTGTCAGAACAGCAGTAGCCTATGATCGAAAAAGGTCGAATAGGTTATGCACTATCATGGAATTCTTCAGCATGGATAGATGAATTTGCATCAGTGATAGAGGGAACTGGGAAACAGCAACTGGATTGTGTAAACTGCTAATAATGAACTTGAACCTAAATCAGCAGTCCTAAATATCTGGATAGTCTTGTTTCACTGTCAGAACTAGCCTACAACTCCTATCGTATTGAGTCCCTCATACATGCATTTTTTTTCTGCGAGGGCTTAACCCAAACGTAGATCCAGCGTTCAATAGACTATATCAATGGATCGATCAACTTCAGATGTATAGATTTTTGTTAATATCAGGCTACATCTGTTTTTTCTAGTGCATGAAATATTTTGACACTGCACCATTTGTGAAAACAATTAAGCAAGATCTTGATTATCATGTAAATCATTAATAAGATGACTTCCTGTGTGCGTCGATCTAGCAAAATATAAATATAAACATAAAAAAAGAGTTGGATTGTGTTTTTTGTTATGTAAACAATCTCTCTGTCTTAAAATGCGTAAAAATTACATTTTGCGATGTAGCATTTCTCTTTTTTTGAAACTCTCTTTTCAGACAGTGGATATGCTTGTATGCATGAGTAACAAATTGGTTGTGATTAGGCTAATTATCCTTAAAGCTCAATCCCAACTTTTGCTTTGCTGCACAGTAATTATGATGTTTCTCAGCACTACCAAATCTCAGTGACTTCCAGGAATAAAAAAAAAACGCTGTCTTCTCATGTGTTGATTAGTTAAGGAGCAATGAAATACAATATTTGTCTGTATAAATACAATATTTTCTCTGTGTAATTATGCCTTTAGAATGCTTCCCACCCTGAGTGTGACATCAGAGAAAAATGGCTGCCATGTGAATATGGTGAATTGAGTCTGGAAAAGGTCCTAATGCCTTAACAGACTGAGCAACCGTGACCTCTCCATGAGGTGCTATTGCTATCACACTGAGGAACAGGAGACAGCATGGTGATCAGTGGAGATGCAAAAGCCAGTCAGATCGATGTCTCTGAAGGGTTGACAGTGTGAGCCAACCAGCTGCAATTCTTGCTGCTCCGAGACCTGCTGCATTGTGGGAGGAGGAGGAGGAGGAGGAGGAGGAAGAGTGGTGACAGAGGCTCCGCCTGATCAATGATCAATGTCAGGGAAGAGCAACTCCCAATAAAGCACATTATCCTCCGCAGAGATGTGGCATGGCTTCCTCAATCATGGTCATTACTGACTGTAGGCAGTGCTGATGTGGACTGTCATTACCGACAGAACCCCTATATTACAGCACTGAACAGAGAGAGAGAGACAGAGAGATAGTGAGAGAGCAAGAGAGAGAGAGATAGAGAGAGAGAGGGGGAGAGAGACAGGGAATCAGAGGGCAGAATGACAAAGAGTAGAGAGGCTTAGAGGGAGAGACAGAGTGATAGAGCGTAAGAGAATGCGGCAGCAGAGTGAATGATTGAGTACTGTGAACAGGAGAGGAAAAGAAGAGGAGGAGGAGGGGAAGAGGGGTGTGAGTGGGGGAGGATGGGGGGTCATCATCATAGCTGTTATTATCTCTGAAGGCTGGTGCTCCTGCTCAGGTAAATCACCGCCCGCGAGCGTCAATGCTAGCACGTCTGCGCCTTGGAACGCTGCAAGCACTCTTCACCAGCTCTCCCGCCTTGTGATTACTGGCTCAGCACCGCATGTTTAAAACAGGCACATCCCTGCATGGTGGCCACTCTCACACAGACAAATGGCTTTGACTGAAGTCAGTGTAGCAGGTTAAAAAACTAGGCACCACAATTAACGGGCACATGTGCTGTGATATTCACAGCCATATAGATCCTGTGTTTGTTCAATCGGCAAGTTCGCTGTCCGTGGTGCTGAACTGAAACCTCATGTGCGGACAGTCACAGTGAATACAGTGGAGAGTACTACACACACACATACACAGACACCACACAACACATAAAACACAAACACAACACACACACACAGGGAAACAAACACACACACACACACACACACCCTTAAGGGATTAGCATTTACAATGCACCAGGGACTCCTATCAGAAGCCCCAACTATTCCTGTGAGACTGCAAAGCTCTCCAGCAAACTGCAGAGAATAGCCCTGCTGCACCTAAGGGAGCTGGCTGGTGCCGTGCTGTGATTTAGGGACAGGTCTGGAAGAACTGGAACGGAGGAAACAGAGGAAGCACTAACAAGCTAGCTAGTGCAGGAGAGGTGACTGGGCCTGTCATTAGCACGCTGATGTTTGAGCAGTGTGTGTGTGTGTGTGCGTGTGTGCGCTGTGTTGTTGTGTTTGTAATGCCCCAACTGTGTGGAGACTTCGCACTGTTTCAAGTAAAGCTGTGTGAACTTCCTCAGTCCATCTTTCTTTTTCTTTCTCTTTCTTTCTCTGTTTCTTTCTTTTCTCTGTCTCTGTCTCTCTATCTCTCTCTCCCACTCGGTCCCTTCATCTTGCCTCTGTTTTGGCTGGGGAGCAGGCAGCAGAGACTTACTGAATTATTAAAAGCAGGCAACAAAACATCACAGACACAACCTCATCACACACACACACACACACACACACACACCCTCTCTATCTCTCTCTCTCTCTCTCTTTCTCTCTCTCTCTTTCTCTCCCTCAGTACATATCTCTCTAGGGAGCACTGGAAATAATGACCAATTCAGTGGGACATGGTTATGAGGACCGTATCCATCAGAGATGGAGAGAAGAAAAGGAAAAAGACCGCAAAAAGAGAGTGAGAGAAAATGAGAAAGATGGAAAGAAGAGGGAGAACAAAGGAGAGAGGAGGGGGAATATTTGCATCAAGGCCCAAGGGGGGGGGGAGGAGAGAGTGAGAGAGAGAGAGAGAGAGAGAGAGAGAGAGAGAGAGAGACAGAGAGAGAGGGGAGATTTAGGTTGAGGTGTTCCAGCATGCTTCTCTAATGGTACAACGGGAGTCAGAGGTGAGGCTGCTGTGCACAGAGCCGGCTTGACAGTTTGGACACAGACACAGAGACACGTCACTTTCGTTTTTTCCCCTAGCTTGTCTCACTCCCTCATTCCTCTTTTTCTTTTTCTTCTTCTTCTTCTTCCTCTTCCTTCTTCTCCAGCTCTCTGTCTGTCTGTTTGCTTTACAGACACAAACACAAACAAACCCTTGCTCTGGCCTTGACCCTCTGTGGTTGGCCACTGCTCCTGTCAATTTCCAACATGGAGATACACAACGACACCCATCCAATTAAGAATGTTATACACACACAGACACACACACACACACACACACACACAGATACACACACACACACACACAGATACACACACACACACACTACACAAACACACAAACACACGCAGCTGTGACTGTAGATGGGGCAATGAATTAGCATTCAGTATGTAGCCTAGATGAGCTCACACAAACAAGCGCACACAGACTACACAGAGTACACACATACACACAATGACACGCACGCGCACACACACACACACACACACACAAACACACCAGTGACTGCAGAGGGGCAATGGTTTGGCATTCGGTATGTAGCATAGATGCACACACACACACACACACACACACACACACACACACCAACAAACAAACAAGGCCACAGGAGAGCACAGAGAGGGGAAATCGCTTGGCCTGTTCGGCACTTTCCGGGCAGCTCTTTAGCCCTGAGCGCTGCCGCTGAGCCCCGCATTAGCATAACAAAACAGCCATGTGCTTCCAGCGCGCGCAGAAATGTCAACTCATTATCGGCCTGTTTACAGGCAGCTCATCGCGCTAATGCAGCCAGAGCGGAAGCCCATCGCTCGGACCCGCTCTCCTCCTCCTCCTCCTCCTCCTCCTCCGCACCAGTCCAAAAGGCAACAGCAAGGACATGTCTGCAGAATCACTGGCCAAAAATAGTCATAACGTTCGTTTATCCAATTATTAACGTATGGTGTCAGGTGTTTTATGCATGAGAACTAGTCCTCAAATCTACAAAAACAAGCTAAGCCATGACCAGAATTATCATAAGAATGAGGTCAAGCACAAGCTTGACTCAGGGAAGATGACGCCCCTGCGGCACATAGTTCCCAGGCCCCTTGGATTCTTACAGTAACATCACATCCTATGTAACTGAAATCTCCATACTGCATAGAAAAGAACTATAATTCTCAAGCCATGGACATATAGTCTCAGTACTATAAAAACAGCTTTCTACTTTTAACATTACTTACACAAGCCGAGCCCTGATCCCCAGGCATGTACAGAGCTATTACCGATCCTCACAGAGAGAATCCTCACCCCATTGGACCCTGACTGAAGTCTGTGTCGGCCCAGTTCTCCGCTCCCGGCTCAGATGCGCCCAATCAGCCCGGGTCAGGACACGACTCATCGCACCGCATCAGACATCCCCAATCAAACTGGCTCAGACCCGCCTCATCAAATCAGCTCAGACAGGCAGCCCCTAATCACAGCAACTTAGACATGACTAATCAAAAGAGGCTCAGGCACGCTCAATCAAACCAACTCAGGCATGCCAAACCAGCTCAAACCAGCACTGACATTTATAATCAGAAGCAGCAGATATCTCACCAATACTGTCTGACAGGTGAAGACCACCCCCCACACACCTCTCTTACCTCGCTATTTTTAGCAACGAGACAGAATGCGGATTTACGGATTTATTTTGTCATGCATAAGAATCCATAGTTAGGGAAAAAGTGTCCATAAATCTTAATTGCTTGGTTGCAACCCAGTCTGACACTCACATTAAATCACAGCAATAATATCATTCATGCTACCTATGACACCAACCAAGCTGCAATGCGTGTTTACCAATTCACCAACATAAGACTTGGATCCTATATGTTTATCTATGCAATTAAACTTAACCGCTTGGTCCGCATAATGTGAACAGTTACAGCTCGTTGTGGTTCTGTATATTTTATCCATTCGTTTGTTTTACGTGCCTTTTCAGGCTATAAATCCATGCCTATAAAGCACTTGTGACGTGCTGTGTGTAATGCTCCTGGGATATGCAGAACACCCACAGACACATCTTAGCACATCATAAGTCAGACATGAGGCCCTGTGGACGCATAAAAGAGCAGCTCTGTCCCATCGATCAACCCACCACAGCCTGCCTCCAACCAAGACTGCGCAACTCTTCAGGAATGCATTTGGTGGTGTTTCAGATCGAGCTGAAGCAGGGAGGAGAGAGTTCATCAATCCATAATTTTATAACATAATGAAAAGCTTTAAAACTATAATATCTCGATTTTTTTCCCTAAATTCCACTTCACCACATTTAATGTGTCACTTGGTGTCACATGCTACTGCTGCTACACTTCCTGTCTACGCCAAGCTGTCTGCATTTAACAAGCCCTCCTTCACACACCTCCCTCTTCACACACTGTCAAAGCTATATTTCTATTGCCGGTATCCCTGCGCCTGGCTTCTACATGACGTAAAAAACACACATACTTACACGCACACACACACACACACACACACACACACACACACACACACACCTTATCACAAAGACGGTGACAGCAGCCATATAATGTCTTCATCAACCTACAGTGACCTCAATCACAGTGTCACATGACAAACGTGTAAACTTCTCGGAGCCTCCCGCACAACCAAAAGTGGCTAGCAGGCAGACAGCTAATTACCCTTAGCCACCTTCAGCCTGACAAAGCTCCCAGCTCCAGGGGGAATACAGGAGCTCAAACGAGGACAAAGAACCAGACTACAGAAAAAGAGGGGGAGAGAGAGAGGAAAGGAGAAAGAGGCATAGAGAGAGAGAGAGGGAGGGAGAGGTGGGAGGGGGAAGAACAAGAGAGATAGGAAGGGGAGGAAGAGAGAGGGAGAGACGGAGAGAAAACGTGTTGGGAGGCTGTCCAGTTGCTCTCATTAACTGTCCTACCCAAGCCACAGTGCACCAATGGCACCCGAGGAACAAGGTCACCCTTTCTCACCCTTTTCCTCTCAAATCCACTCCCTTTCTCTCACTCTCTTTTCACTCTCTCTCTCTCTCTTTCTCTCTCTCTCCCTCTCTCTCTCACACACACACACGTACACACACACACAGAGCAGTCATCTCAGCTGAGGGTGCATACACTCCAACTGTGTGAAGCTGTACCCAAGTCTGCAGCACACACACACACACACACACACACACACACACACACACACACACACACACAGAGCAGTCATTACATACACACACCCCAACCATGTGAGGCTGTACCCAAGTCTGCAGCGTATGCTCCACATGCATATTAATGATAATGAAACTGATCGCTGCCGCAGTCCCTCAGTACCCTGGGACACACTGTGCACTATGTGAGCCTTTGTGTTTAGCAGCAGGTGTGTGTGTGTGTGTGTGTGTGTGTGTGTGTGTGTGTGTGTGTGCTTGTGTACATCAAAGGGAGGGCGCAAACGTTTGCGAGGCATCTGTATAACACGGGCATCCATCACGGAGAGACAGTGATCATGGCTCAAGGCTGATCATTATTCTGCTTGTTTTGTTAAAAGACAATTATTTCTCCATCACCCTCCGTAATCTGCCTCCCCAGCGCCCAAGGCCAGCACAGGCTGTTGTGTACTATCCCATAATGATAGCGCTGCGGGCTCTGTCAATCAGCCAGCAAAAGGACACCTATTCAATACGAGTGTTTGTGTGTGTGTGTGTGTGTGTGAGTACTGTTGTGTGTTTTAAACCACCATAAAGGCACCACAGTCTCTGTACCCATGAATGACTAAAAGATGACCTTTGACCTATCACCTATCACCTATGATTGTACCGCATGGAAATTTACACATTGGCATGTAAATGGTGTGTGCCTGTGTGTGTGTGTGTGTGTGTGTGTGTGTGTGTGTGTGTGTGTGTGCGTGTGCATGTGTATGTGTGCGTGTGTGTGTATGTGTGCGTGTGTGTGCTTGTGAGTCTAACCCGTCTGCCTATCCCACTCTCCACAGTTTTGACCTCATTTGGCACAAAGGACAGGCAATGGACTCATCTGCTGATGCAGCCCTGAATAATTCCACAGTCGACAGAACATAGGATCGCGACCTCTCTCCTCTGCATAAAAACGTTCCCACTTCAGAGTTAAATGGCTCTCCCATTATTTTGCTGACTGCCCCCTTCTTGTCCGGCGTGTCTCAAATAGGAGTGTGAATTGGAGGACTGTATTGAGAGATCCATTAGAATACTGGAGCGTTGGGTCAGGACTGCCTGTTCGCTCGTTGCTAAAGGGGAATCGGGACTCACTGATCTCCTGGGTGCGTGGCAGCGCAAGGGTCAAAGGGTCGTCCGCGAAAAGTAAAACAATGTCACAAGCTCTACAGAGGGCATGTTTCATATTTTATACTCCAGTGTAACAACACCCAACCTCACTCTCTCTCTTTCTTTCCAAAGGACGGAGAGAGAGAAAGAGAGACAGAAAGAGAGAGAGAGAGAGCGCTTGGAGGGGAGGGAATAAGAGAGAGAAGGAAGATAAGTCCCGTCTGCAAACGGACAGATGAAAGAATGCATTGATCACTTTGAGAAGTGTGTGTGTGTGTGTGTGTTGGTGGCAGTGATGGTGTTAGTGGAGGAGTATGCATGATTCAGACATCTTTATTGAAGGGGAATATTAATGTCTGTGACATCCAAAGAGACTCAGGAATGTGGCAGGGGACTGATGTTCATGATAAAGAGAAAAGAAAGCAGGAGTCACGAGGAGAAAAAGGACAAAGGGGGGAAAACATTCTTTTCTCTAACAGAGAGAAATTTACGGTTCGGCATACATTAACACATATTTACCGTGGTGGCAAGTATACCATTTATGCACCCAGACTTATGTAAGTGTGTTGCAGGTTTCCCCACATGAGCAGAACAGAGCTGTCTTTGAATTTGAATCTGCATTTTCTGTGGCTGTTCTTGTTTAAGACTGCTGGGACAAGAGGATCCTCTCCTCTCCTCTCCTCATGAGGGAAGTAACACCGCATCTAATAATCCAGATTTATAATGCATGAGATTGTCTGTTTATTTTCTCTCTCTCTCTCTCTCTCTCTCTCTCTTTCATTCTTTCCCACTCATTCTCTTATTCTCTCCCTCTCATTCTCTCTCTCTCTCTCTCTATCTGCTTCTGATGTTCTAGATGTTGGAGTATTCACTCAATGTGAATGTACATAGGGCACAATTAACACGTGTACATGTGTGGAGTAAGACATCACAAACAAACACAAGTCCTGGGTGTTTTTACCTCTTCCTCCTTTGCTCTGCCGACACAACACACACACACACACACACACACACACACACACACACACACACACACAGGCATCACAATAACACTGAGAAAGACACATGATGCAGTCTCTGAAAAATGTGTGAAGTGTCACAGCCCCAGGAGAGAACATCTGATCGTACACTAGTGCGACCCAAGACGGGCGTGAAAATCTCAATCTCTTGTCTGAATCACTCATGCACACACACACACACACACACACACACACACACACACACACACACACACACACACACACACACACACACACAAACACACACACACACACACACGCACGCACTCGCAGACACACACACACACACACACAAACAGTAGCACCATGAGGAAGTCTCACAGGACACATTTCATTAGTCTGGTGTTGCTTTCACCCCAATTTTCACTGCACTGCATTCATATTTTTCTCTGTCAAGCTTGCATAGGAATTGGTTTTGAGCAAAGCAGCAGCATTGCTAATGGCCACAGACACAGAAAACTACAGAGAGAGTGCCATGATCAGCTTGCAGGGATAACTTGAACTAGCCAAGCTAACAGGAACTTCCACACTAGTTAGACGTAAGGAGCTATATTGGACGCCATTAGAAATTATGGGTCCTATGACAAAAAAATATTTGGGGCAATTATAATATTAGAATGTTCTCCCCTGTCAGTGCCAGGCCCTTAAAATTATCCTAACTCCACCCCACCTCCCTGCAATGGAGCCCCTGATTGTGCACTAAGTCAACAAGTTACGAGCAAGTAGGAGCTACCCAATGCTTAGCAACTTTTCTCCAAAAGTGACACAGCTATGCACACCTAGTACAAAAAAACAACAGAGCCACCGCTGGTTCAAACAGCCAGAGATTCACCCCATCCAGATGCCAACTCCCATCTGTTCTGCTCTTAGATATACAGTAGATCACTACCCAGTCATCAGCAGATCTGCTCCCCACCTCTCCTAGCACCAGATGAAGAGAGAGAGAGAGATGATTCTGCATAAAAGGCTCCCTGCCACCCTGGGTCCTTAGGAGAGACCCCTGTTTATCTTGAGCTGAGGTTACCAGAGGCCACTCAACATACAGCTCTATTAGTACAAGGATACAAGGAAATCTTATTGTCACATGCATATGGTTACCGACTGTAAGAAAATGCAGTGAAACTGTGTCTGCTTCTCAGCCTATTTGTGCATAAAGGTGATGGGGGGGGGGGGGGGGGTGTATGATGTGTATGAAAGGTGTATGATAAAAGTGCATATAGTGCATAAAGTGCATATGGGGGGGGTGTGGGGGTGGTTGATGTAAAACTGATGAGTGGTGTTGAAAAAGGGCAAGAGCTATTGTGGTAGTCCATGTTAAGTCTTCAGTAATGTGGACACCAAGGTAGCTCTGCTGCCTCCAATAATCCACTACCACTTCCTTGGTTTTACTGACATTCTGTGGCAAGCTATCAGACTGACATCACTGTGCCACCTCTTCAACCTGATCCAAGTAGGCCTTCGTTGTTGTTGCTAATAAGGCCCATGACCACTGTGTCATCTGCAAACTTGATGATGGAGGTGTGACTACCGTCGGCTTTGCAGTCATGTGTATTTAATTATTCTATTTATTTATCATATTTATTTGTTACCTCCTCCAAGGAGGTTATGTTTTGACCTGCATTTGTCTGTCTGTCTGTCTGTTTGTCCGTACGCAAAATAACTCAAAGTACTGCACGGATTTGGATGGAATTTCCGCACAAAGCAGGTCCTGGGACAAGGAACAGATGATTACATTTTGGTGGTGATCCAGAACACCATCTGGAATTTGTATTGCGTCAGTAACCCTATATTGATTTGGGTGGAGGTCTGCACTTTCCAAGTGCTTTTCTGGTTTATATTCATCCTTTCATTATCACATGTCAATGAACAACACAAACACTTTTTAGTGTAAGTGTGTTGAGGTCGGTTGGCTGAGGTCGGTCAAGTTGCCTGTACCCTGTGTTTCGTGGATGTGTGTTAGGTCTTCACCTTTGCCTCTATATCTTCCCAATATCTCTGTTTTTATGACTTTTTAACCTCTGATGCAAACCAAATTTCCCCCTGGTGGGACAATAAAGGTCTGAGCTGAATTGAACTAAACTTTCTACACATAGTTTGTGTGAAGTCCCTGTACAGCTATACAGCTAGGAAAGCACAGGAGGTGGCCTACTGCAGGGGAAAAGTTACTTTTTAAATAAGAATTAATCAGTCCTTTTAAGAAACGCTCTGCTGATGGTAAGTACCAATGCAGCCTCCAAAGGCTTGACCATGAATGGACCGAAAAAAGGTTTCCTTCTCGAAGCGAGAAACGTAATTATGGCCATAAAGAAAAGCTGTATTGATTACTGTGCCTGGTCAACAGCTGAGGCCAGAGATACTGTGTGTGTGTGTGTGTGTGTGTGTGTGTGTGTGCGTGTGTGTGTGTGTGTGCATACTCTTTGTGTATTTCTTTTATGGTCTTTGAGCAGCTGAAATGGATTACCGAGGGCTGAGACAGCAGAGGTGTAGAGGGAGGAATGAACTGCTGAGGTATTGTGAGGCGTGATCAACCGAAAAAAACAAAACAAAAACTTAAAAAAACGAAAGACAAAAGAACATTTTCTCTCTTAGTCACACCACACCATCAAGGCCATCCTGTCTAATCTATTCATATTCCTCTATAGCCCTGTTTAGATGCTAAATTATGTACAATAAATCATGTCAAACGAGCGTCACGTTGTTACATTCACAGAGCTCTGAAGCTCCTCCATTGTGAGGGAGTGTGAGAGAGTTCCGGCTCCCTTCTTTGCCATGGTTTCCATGGTGACGCCTTGACTCTTGGGATACTGTATTGTTATTTTACGGGAAACTAGCTGAAAAATGCACAGAGGAATTGTGGTCTATTTGTCAGAATTGACGACAATGGCCTTCAGAGATGCTTGTGAGTCATGGTTGGGTGGGCGTAGAAGTAGGTGTGTGTGTGTGTATATATGAGTTTGTATGTGAGGGCGTGGTGGGTGCATGTGTGTGCATGTATGGGAACGTGAAATTTCTATTTAAGACAAGTCTGAGCTGTACTCCTGTTCTCGGTCTAGCCTCTCTCAGTCACACACACACACACACACACACACACACACACATATATACAAAAACAAACACACACAAGCATGCATAAACAAAACTACATACATAGACAGACAAACACATGCCAATTATGGTAAACTGCTTAATTAGAACAGGATTCCCACACAAATATGAGCACTCACATGCACACAAATCTGTGAGCACACACACACACACACACACATACACAGCCGTGTTCTCCATGACACTCACAGTGGAGGGGCTTGCCTGAACATCTATCATTCTCTCTCATCTCTCTTTTTCTGCTCTCATCCCTCTCTCCCTCGTTCCCTCGTTCCCTCTCTCCCTCATCTACACTCAGGGATGTTTCACACTCGCCCTCCCTGCTCTCCTCCTTCTCCTCCTCCTCCCAAGCAGTCTCTCCTCCCTCTCCTCCACTCTACCTCCCTTCATCTCGCTCCATTCGCTCGCTCGTTCAGCAGCCCCTCTTTGATGGAAGCTGCTGGGGCCGACAACTCGTTTCACGCTCCGCTAATTACCAATATGATGACGTCCTGTCATTCAGCTCCATCTATCAGTATGCTCGCCATCTCTCTCTCTCCCTCCCAATATCTCTCTCCCTTACACACACACACACACACACACACACACACACACACACACACACACACACACACACACACACACACACTCATCTTGGTTACCTTGTGCTATGCCCCGTCCCCTAAATCAAATGGTTTTATCACAATGCGAATCAACATGTCAGAGTGGAAGTGTGGAGTGTGTGTGTGTGTGTGTGTGTGTGTGTGTGTGTGTGTGTGTGTGTGTGTGTGTGTGTGTGCATTTGTGAATCAGTATGTGAGTGGGAGACAGTGGGCATATGGATCCTGTTATCCCATATTCCTCCCTCTATTGCTCATCCAAATTGGAAACAGC
>PYXC01000135.1:55000-72500 GCA_015244755.2 Tenualosa ilisha | reverse complement strand
ACACACACCACACGCTCACACTCAGATCTGCATGAGCATACGCACACACACACATACACACACACACACCACACGCTCACACTCAGACATGCATGAGCATACGCACACACACACACACACATAGACACACCATGAGACATTTACACACAAACACACATGTGTGCACGCACACACACAGACACACACACACACACAGACACACACACACACCACACACACACACACACACACACACACACACACAAACACACAGACTCCAGTAGGGTATTTTTAGCCATCCCCCATGCTGAGGTGTGTGCAGACAGATTGGAAGCCAGTTAAAGACATGAGGCTGTTTGAGAAAGTGTCCTTCACAGGTACTGGGTCATTAATGGTACATCTGCTCTTTAAATCCTACCTTCACTCTTTTGTCCTCTCTCCCACATGTAATTAGCAGGCAACTAATCTGAACATGGACACGGTATAATCAATTAAGAGATTAAAAAACGATCTTTTTATATGCATGACCTTCCTGGGTTAAAGCATATTAATTTATGCCCACATACATTTCATATGCACACATGCTCCATGTTGGTTTGCTGTACGCTTCGCAGTACCGCAGTTCCATTCCTCTTTGAGATGAATACATTTGTGCATCCATAATGCAAAAGAATAAGCATTCATTTCATTGGAAGATTTCCCCTAAGGCTGACAGCAGGTAATGATAATTGCATTAATTCTCTGTTGGTAGCGCCCTGTTGAAGTATTCATGCTAACTCCGCATTAGCGGACAGGCTACGCGTCCACTAGAGTGCCAGTCGCCGAAAATGAATGTGTTGACTGACCAAGAGCCCTACTGCAGTGTCAGCATCCTGGTAACAGTTTGACCTAGTTTGGCTTTGAAAAGGCAACCCCCCCCCCCCCCCCCCGTCAAGCACGCAGCATGGGCACCCTCACGGCAGACACAGGGGCAGCAGCAGGAGAATAGGAGAGAAGAGGAGAGGAAGAGAGAGGAGAAGAGAGAAGAGGAGAGGAGAGAAAGAGAAAGAGAGAGGAGAGGAGAGAAGAGGAGACGAGAGAGAGGAGGAGAGGACAAAAATTGCAAATTGCAAAACAGAAGCTCTGCGACTCCGCCAGTGGCAACCACTGAGTCCCCGGAGACGCACTTCAAACACCGCCACCACCGCTTGTCATAACCGTTTGTCACCACCGGCAACCTGAGACATTGACACACATATGTTTACCACATCACCATGGCAGCCACACCTAGCGCCACCCACATGGGACTTCCATCTATTTACTTGGGATTTTTGGGGGGTTGTTGTTGTTTTTTGGTGAACAGTTCACTTTTTTTCTGCTCATTTGGCAAAAAGACAGTCAACACACTGGGATTGATTGGGTGGGAGTCTGCAGTGCAGTCAATAGGACCAGAGCTGGTCTCCCCTGGAGGGAACAGGGAGGAGAGAGGAACCACAAAGTGGAGGGGAAAGAGAAAGAGAGAAAGAGGGAGAATAAGAGAGAGATGTAAATGCTTTGACAAAACAAGTGCTCTTGTCATGTCAATAATGCTTTTGAATTTGAATTTGAGAGAGAGAGAGAGAGAGAGAGAGATGGTCAGGGATCAGGCTGGGGGAGGATTTAGGGCTTCTCTCCCTGCTGGGACTGCAGTGGAAGGTGGACAGGAGGGCGGCGGGGGAGAGGTGAGAGGGACACAGACTGCAGAGACATGCTGGGCACAGACCGTGCAATGACCCAGGCACTGGCACAGGCATACACACAAACACACACACACACCACTCAGACACACAAACACACTTACAAAAAACACACTTTCACTCCATGCACAGACACAAGCACACACACCACTCTCTCACGACACACACACACACACACACACACACACAAACACAAACACACACACAAACACACACATAAACACTTCTATGAATGATAGGAGCATTCATTCAGTGAGACTGTCTTTGGGTAGGAAGGGGAGCACTGAGGTAAACACAGGAGACGCACAGACTGACTGACTGACTAGAGACTGAACTGGCAGCATCCCAGCACTGCTGCCTCTGCTTGTTCTCCACACTCCACTCCACACCAGCAAACAATGGCACAATCCCTAGACCAATACACATGCTACATACACACACACTCCACTAACACACACACACACACACACACACTCATACACACAGGATGGAGGATGAGTGACTAGATGACAAAGGCTTTCTGTAGATCAAATTTACCGTGTACAAATACACCTGTGAATGATGCTCTGAGAGAGTGATACATACACACACACATACACAAACACGCAAACACACATACAACACACACGCAAACACACATACACACACACATACAAACACACACACACACACACACACACACACACACACACACACACACAAACACACATACACACAAACACATACAAACACACATACACACAAACACATACAAACACACACACACACAGACACACAGACACACACACACAAACACACATACACACACACACAAACACACATACACACAAACACATACAAACACACACACACACACACACATAGAAACACACAAACACACACACACACACATACACACACACACACACAAAGCAAAACCATGAGGAAACCTCACAGGACACATTCATTCATCTGGTGTCACCCCCCCCCCCCCCTCCAAAGTTCACTGCATTCATTTTTTTCACACATTTTGTCTCACACTGTCTGACTGTAAGAGAAAAGGTTCTCCCTTTTTTCTCCCTTTCTACATTGAAGAGAAACAAAAATGGCTTTTGTATACATTTTCACAGCTTGCACAGTACATCAGACACCAACTCAAATACACTTACAACATTTATGCTGCATTGAGGGGCAGATATAAAACCTCTCATTAAAAGACAGATGCAGAGCAAAACAAAAATCAGGCAAGGTTCCTTTCACTCTCTCATACATACAAATAGATTCTCTCTCTCACACACACACTCACACGCACACAAACACATACATGCACACATACACACACACACATCCACACACACGCACACACACACACACACACACACAATCAGACACACTTGGGTTCATGCATTATTGAAAAGCGAGTTTCCACTTCCTCAGCAGACTTAAAGAGGAACATGGGAGAAAGTGTCAGTACACAGCAATGTGTGCAGGAGGAAGTGTGTGTGTGTGTGTGTGTGTGTGTGTGTTGGGGGGGGGGGGGGGGGATCAGAACTGGACGACCTATTTCACGCCCGAGAGAGCACAGGGTCAACAGGTAACATATTGAGGAGCCGATGAAGAGAGAGAGGGAGAGAGAGAGTGATAGAGAGAGGGAGAGAGAGAGTGATAGAGAGAGGGAGAGAGAGAGTGATAGAGAGAGCGAGAGAAAGAGAGAGAGAGGTGCATGAATCTCTGGCAGCGGGAGAAACAAAAGCAACATAAGCAAAGGAAAGAATGAAGGAGGGGAAACACACAGCAGAAACACGGCCTCATTAGAGGGAGAAACAGGGAGAGAGGGAGAGAGAGAAGAAAACAACCAGCCAGCAACTTGGCAATCAAGCCCGCCACAGTCCCAGAAGGGGCAATGCAGGAGCACAGCCTGCTAGCCAAGCCTCAGAAAGAACGAGCAGGAGGCATAATGCACACAGTCTCTCTCTCTCTCACTCACTATCTCTCTTTTTCTCTCTCTTTCCTCTCTATTTCCTCTCCTCCTGCCCTTTCCATCTCCACTCCTCATCTCTCTGTCTTCTTACACGTCTGTTTAGCGCACTAGATTCCCTATACAGTCCAATAGTGTTGCCGAGGTATGAAATATGCAGGGAACATTCCGGATCATAGGATATAGGAACATGCCACTGTAGTCTCTATACACACCTCTATACATACCTATATATACATACAGTATATACAGTATCCTCTGTCTATTCATCTAACTATGTATCTCCCTCCTTCCTCTTCCTGTCCCCAACCCTGCCCACAGCAGCCCTTTCATTCCAATGTGCTTTATTGGTATAGCAGGGACAGAGACTCACATGGCTGCACTGGTGTCATCACACAGCAATGACCTGCATGGATGCCCCCCTTAATCCCAAGACACACACAAACATACACACCACACATACACACTTACATGCACTGATGCACACAAGCACGTACAAACCTCATGGTTCACTCTGGGACCTTAATGAACACAGCCCACAAGCACTCATATAAACGCTAACCACACACCCACACGCACACACACACACACACACAACACAATGAAAGATGAGCTCGTCAGCCCATTGAGGGCGCCTAACTGCATGGTTGTGGGTCACTGGAAAGCGCTGTATAGGAGCTGCTAAAAGACGGCAGCTTTTTGCTGACCCTGGAAGCATGTCTCTTCACAAGCAAGAGCTAGTTCCCTCATAATGGGGCTTTAAAAAGGGCACTAAGTGCTTTACCTCCAATGGGCAGCAATCTTTTTTCACCCTCCAATGCCATTCACTGCACAGCAAAGTACAGAGCATGTTTCAGAGATTTTCACCAGCATGGAGAGCATCTGAGGACAGTAGACCTGATTTTAAGAAAAAAGCTGAAACTCCAATATATTGTCAGGCAGGTAGCAATTATCTTATATTCTGCTGAACACATCTAGAGGAGGAGCCATGTCATGCAGGGGGCAGCTCCAGCGATCACTTAGCCATTACAAAAGTGGCAGAAAGGGCTTTACTGACAGCTGAAGTAGCTTCTAAAACATGACAACTGAGGTAGTTTTTCTTTCGCTCAGCTTCACACCTCCATAGTGTGCGTTTCTAATTTTTTCTGCATTTGGTGATGGTGTGAACTGAAGTCCCATAACAGCCCACAATCTCACTTCAACCTCGGGGGGGGGGGGCAAGGTGTCTGGTAAACAATTCGCAAGAACCCACTGAATATCATGTTTTTATCGTGTATTCTCATGTTGATCCACCGCACTGAGTAAACACAATTATAAAACAAGGCTGCATGTCATCCTCTCTAACAAAATAACCCACTGTGGTGTATATTTTATCTAGATCATATATGACATGTTTAATAGAATACTTCGACGCTTCGCCAACCACAACATTAAATTCAAATTCTCGTGCCCGGATCAGCCTAGCAGGCGCTCCCTCGCGTGGACAAAACTATTACAGAATGCAGGTGCGCTCTATCAAGACAGGTGAGACCAAATACTGCACGCTTCGCCTTACCGCTGACTTTATGTCGTTGTTCATAAATTGTCCGGCATCAACTAGTCGAAGGTCACTGATTTCATATACACGACACTTACGTCTCGGAATTTGTTCCAGTATCTGTCCTTGTCGTACTGAGACACGGTGCTCATCCACTTCTCGTTGTCCAATGGGTTCCCATTGTTGTTGTTCCCGAACGTTGTTTCCCCGCGCCTGGCATCCGCGCCCAGCAGCACGGTCACGAGAGCCAGCAGACAGTAAAGCATCGTCTAAAAAACGAAGAAATTAAACTACATTAGGAGCTGTTGCTGAAGTGACTGAGGACAGAGAACAGAGAGTTTGATAAAGAAATGTGTAATTGAGCAAGAGGAAGCACAACGGCTGAAATCCGATTTGGAAGATACCTGGAGTTGAAATATTATTGAGGCAACATCAGAGTTTGCCTTCATAGTTTCGATATTGCGATTTAATAAACTGCTAATAATAATCTTAAATCGGAAGAAAACCAACGCCAAAAGAAAGATACCAGCAATTCGCCTATCAGGAGTAGGCTAGTTCCTCAAAGTATAGCATAACGGAGTCGTTACACTAGTTGTCACACAGATTTTAAGAACTGGCAGATGGAACACAAAGCTCGGATTAGAACCACAGTCTCAGCATTTGTGCAGACATGTTTGGTGATTAACTGCTTTGTACCAAATGAATACAAAATCTTCTATTTAAAAGGAGGTTGTGTGGCATCACAAGCGACAGCGACAGTTTCTTCCCCTCTAATTAGCTGTGTTATGTACAGGAATAAAGGAGAGGCATGTGTGCGTACACGCATCATTTTGACTCACCATGGATAGCTTGCGTCCGGCCCCGGAGGGTTCGTGAACAGGAATATGAAGTTTCCACTGGTGTCAAACGCGCAGTTGGTTGGGACGAAGTAGCATACAGGGTGAGTAAATATCCGAAAGACGTGCGTTTGCTCCGAACTCCGAGGTGATACTGGGCCCGTCCGGGAGCAGAAGGATTGTGCCGCGGAACGATGACCGTCTCCTCCCACTCAGTAACCCATGCGCGGTAAACTCCTCCTCCTGGTGCGATTACCCTGTCCCCGGCTCCCTGGCTTCGCAACCCCTCCTCTCCCCCGTCTCTCTTGCTCTCTTTCAAACTCTCTCTCTCTCTCTCTCTCTCTCTCTCTCTCTCTCTCTATTTATCTATCTATCTATCTATCTCTTCTAGTAATAGAGGTGAGATTGATTTAGAACAATGGAGAAGAATGGTGCATTCACAGACGACTACATATTCTACATTTAGCTTTGTCCGGATAATTTTCAAGTTATAACGTTAACCCAGTGGGCAATTGTGTTGAAAGAAAGAAATCAATAGTCGTCTCTTTGACACGCGCTTTGAAAGCATGTTTTACAGTCAGTCAAACAGCTGTGTTACTGAAGCAATGACGCCTCATTTAGAGCGACTGTCAACATTTTACCTTAAAAGCCTTTGGCAGTAATTTGCACCCTGTGTTTTTAAAACATAAATATAGAAAGAAAATAAGAAAAAGAGAAAAGTCTTTCTCAGAGACAGTTGCAATGAACATGTTTAATTCCAGTAAGCTGTTATGCAGACTGTTCATTGCTGAAATGGTCTGACACTTATAAGTATATAGGGCGCTGTCCATTCAGCACCACTTACTGAAGCGTTCAACGTTAAGGTCAGTGCTAGTCAACGGTTGCCTTCTGGACTGACCGATTAAACTGATGAGGCAGAGGTTACTCGGAACGCGGGGAGATACCACCGATAATTCAGTGTGTTTAAGCACAGAAAGCGAGGCCATATGTGCAAATTGCACCACTCTGCACAGCCGAACGCCCACACAGTCTGGGCCTGACAGTAAGTGGCGTGGTTGTTATAATGCGCAAAGATCATCCGTCGCTAAGCTGTCTGCCCGTGTGGCCAGGTTTGGCGTTCCTGTCCACGGGGAACGTCACAGAGCAGCACCGGGAGAATGCGGCGAGGTTTCTCTCCTACCCTCTGGGCAACAACGCGCATTTTGCTATTGTGTGTGACAGATAAGTGTGAAAAACCGTGCTGCTCTGTCGAGAGTCTACCTGGGGGCCTATGGGAAAAATGACTGGCGCCCACAGACCGACTGTTCAGATAGCCTAGAAGCCAAGGGAATACACAGCTGGCAACTGGCAACCGAATGATCCGTTTTGCATAGAGACCAGGAGGACGAGAGAGAGGATTGATGTGTTCCTAATTAAGTCTCGCACCTACAAGCCACAAAATAATTAGAACTCGCATTTTTCTTGCGCCTCATATTAGCAGGCGTGATTGACACGTTTTGAAATAATGGCGAAACACACAGTGGGGCTAATTTTCCAACAAGATAATGTGAAGAAAGCAGTCTAGTCTACTCACTCGGCAGGCCTATGCACTTTCATTCAGTTCTTCAGGCCGATTAGCCAAGACTCATTCAGATTAATGCATCGTAATGCTCTCATACTTTTAAAGCAGTCAAATTTTGACTCTAAAAGGGGCGAAGTTCAACAGTCGTGTTTTAAAACGCTTATATCGCCCATATCACTGCAATAAATCCGGCCCAGATATGTAGTTTAGTGATCGAAATTAATTAAAGCATAAAGTAAATAAATTGATGTGGTCTACTGTGGTGCCAGGCAGTCGCATGGTTATGGTTGATAGTTTTAATTGGAACTTTTAGATGTGTATTCAGGTGAAACGACATCAATATGGAGCTCCATTTCATTTTTCTTTCACACTTTGAGTAATTCTTTTAATTATTCATTAATATGGTAATGTATTTATTTAACAATGGATTTAGCGAATTGAACACCATCTTATGATTCAAACGCTCTGTAGACTTAATTGTAATACGACTGCTTTGGCGGTTGCTGATGCGCGAAAAATAACTGCGAAGTGCCCGATTATCAGATGACAACATTGCCCCCTAGCGTGACGATGAGAGACTCGCACCCCATTTTTGCCATAAAAAAAACAGCTTTTCTTAATCAGTTTTAAAGAGAGAGAAAGCGAAAAGATCCTTCCTGAAATCGTCCTCCAGGCACACATACTTAATCTTGTTTATCCCTACATCAAACAACCATCTATTTGCTCAGGTCACAGAGCCCGGTGTGAAATCAAGATGCCTATGTCTTTGGTTGAGGGTAGAAAAAGAGCTTGCATCACTAAAGACGTTTAATCAATTACAGGAGGCATTCAGATTTTTGTTTCTGTACACTGCATGTGGCGCATAGCCTGAATTTTAAAAAGGAATAAAAAAGAGGAAAAACATTTCATAGGTTTCATGTATTACAAAAGATAATCAGGTTCAAAGAAATTAACTTGTCTTTTACATTTATATTTGGAGTAAATGCATAACATTTTGTCAGATCAGTCCATAGTTCAGTCAGCACCAGTTCTGGAGATGATGTCAAATCAGCATACACTTCTTCTGTTTTCATTCAGATGTTTATGTTGTGGACAACAGACTCGGACCCATGTCTGCCCATGCTGATGGCTGATGATTGACAGCTCACCCTCACCAACGGCTGCTCTGAGCTGTGACATCCACATCTGCAATTCGTGGAAGTCGGCCACTGGCCCCACCCTCTAGATAGCCTGCTTTTACTGCAGGTGGATCCAATCCTTTCTTTTTACTTTTGTTCAGGTCTTGAGAGACAGACAGAGAGAGGAAAAACATTTCAAAATAAAGAAAAAAACACCTACTTCATAAAAGACACACAGGCCAACACCCCACAGACACATTAGCATCTAAGCTCTTTTCACCTGTGATAGCCAGCAGCATCTTTCTCCTCGCGCCAAACGTCAACACACCCACTTCCTTCAGGTCCTCGTCAGACAGGGTCAGAAATGTCTGGAAATCAATCTGTTTGAAGACAGAAGAGGGCGGGGGGGGGGATGCGTGGATATTATTGACAGAGAGAAAGGGGAAGTATGGGAGTACATTAGAGACATTCATGACAATATAAAATCTGCCTGTTGATAGTATGTGTATAGTACTGTATGTATGTATGTACAGTATATGTATATATTTAAGTATTATTGCAGGTTTACAGTTCTCAAAATAAGAGAGAACGCTGGACTGGCTGCTAGAAATATTAGTGTGTGTGTGTGTGTGTGTGTGTGTGTGTGTGTGTGCATGTGTGTGTGTGTCTCACCTCCTGTTGCTGAAACACATCAGTGTATTTTGCCAAACCCAGCTGGTTCAGCAGCTCTGGAAGGTCATCGTCCAGCTCAGGGCAGGGGCCTGGGGCCCCACCGGTCCCAGGTCGGCCAACTGAGGACATTGCCTCAAACTGGTGGCTGCAGTTGAGGCCGCTCTCACCTGCAGGGGAGAGGATAGGAGAGATGGGGAAGCTTACAATGTGTTCCTCACTTTATAGAACAGGCAATGGGGCTCATAAAAGCCACGAGCAAAATCCTTTAAATGACTCCCGATGAGGATTGGGAAAGTGTAATAAGCGATGGGCCTGCTCCATAACATAAACAGCCTTAGGGAATAAATCTGTGGTGGCAAATGTAAGCTTGCCGATTCACATCACAAAGCTATCTCAATGGGCTGCAGACGACAGAGACAAAAAAGACCTGAAGGAAAGTGCTTCTCTGTCTGAGCTTTTGATGAGGTTGTTTGTATGGAGAGGAGAGAAAGGAAGGAGAGAGAGAGAGAGAAAAGGAGAGAGATGACAGTGTGTTTCACCATAATATTATTTATTTGTTTTTTTTCCGGCTAATTTTTGCTGCGAGACAAACGGCAGATGCAAATCAACACAAATACAAACAAACTCCTAGAGGCCAGATGAAAGTTCCAAAGCAAATGGAAATGTCAGCGCCGTCTCAGAGGACTTCAATTAAGCCTGATTTAGAAAGCGCCCGTGTTTATTCATAAGGATTAAATAGATCCCATGGGACAGCAGAACCTTGTTATATATGACTGCTCATGCTTTTTTATTGAGTACTCAATGGAGGGAGAGCCCTTATATTGTTCAGTGGTGTGTGTGTGTGTGTGTGTGTGAGAGAGAGAGAGAGAGAGAGAGGGAGAGAGAGAGAAAGCAAGAATAGCCGACTCATTTCTCTTTATTTACATTTACAAACATGCACACACACACACACACACACACAAAATCTACTTACAGGGTTTGTCAACATGGCCTCTGCTTGCTGTAGACCCAAACACTGAGGAGGAGGAGGAAGCTGACGAGGAGTAGGAGGGAGAGGAGGATGAGGAAGAAGAAGGTGAGGAAGACGAGGAGGGAGACACTGATGATGCTGAGCCTCGACGCTCTCGCCAGTTCTCAGAGTCGCTGCCGTTACACATCCGATCCTTTCCACTCGTCTGTGTCCATGATGACTACACACACACACACACACACACACACACACATACCACACAATATAGATTGAGCCACATGCAGTGATAAACAAAGACACTTTGGCCTTAGTCACTATTGGCTGAAAATCTAAGCCCCATTTGCGCCAATTTATAATTCAGCACTTATTAAGGTTTTATTGAGGTTACAAATGGCTCTGTGTGCACAGTTAGAGTGCTATTCTCTACAAATTTATCAGCCATTGGTGTGCAGAGTACAGTAAGAGCACACCAAACATACTGTGCTTCAGATTTGAAGTATGGATGGTGTTAGTCAAGTATGGATTTACAGTGAGAGTATTGAAATCAGAACGTCTTATTATTTTCATATCCATCCATATGCATTTTTCTCCTGTGTCAGTGGCTATCTGTTCTAGTGTACCACACTGGCACTAATCATGGCCTGATTCAGTGCGGTCCATGTCAACTTGGATGACCAACGCCTTCTTCCATCAACGTGGAACTGTGCTTAAAGTCTGCCTGTTTCCTTGTCTAGTAAGAGAGGTGTGACGCATGCTGTCTCTCTCTAGATGCGCATCATCGTAAATAAAACTCTGTTCCTGATTTTTCTAACTATCATCTGATTTGGTTTCCTGTTCTACTGATGTAACCTAAAAATGACTATCAACAGAAACGGAATGTGGATTTCTAGTTACTTATTTAAGTCTGGATGGTGTCAGACTAGTGTGGGCTATGGAGCACTGAAGATGTGAAGGTCCTTTAGATCTCAAGTATGGATGGTGTAAGTTTTCTGTCATCATTTTTCCTGTTTATTTTCTCACTTAATGGTGTCCATCCTTGTTTCCTTTGTACTTTTATCTTATGTGGACAATGTGGTACAACTGTTTTCTCCTGGCTTTGACTTCTGTTTGTTAATGTGATGATGGTCATGTTGGTATATTTTGTTCTAGTTTCCTTCTTTGTTCCTCCAAAACTCAATAAAAAGTTGATTGCAAAAAGAGTTTGGATGGTCAGTGTATTGTGGTAATGGAGCACTATGTAGATTCCCCGGGCTGGTTTGGAGACCCCCACCTGGTAGGAACGGTAGCAGCGGCGACTGACAGAGCGCAGCTCCTTGATGGCCTCAGCAGGCATGGACTTGGAGAAGCCAAGACCACTCCACGTGTCTGTGGGGGTGCGCACCTCCGTCACCACCGGCCTCTTCTGCATAGCTGCAGAACAGCACACACACACACACACACATACATATGCCCATGCACACAGACAAACACGTGAGAGCTGGAAACACAGCTGTGTATGCATACACATGCACACACACACATACGCACACACACACATACAAATACAAAGACGCAGACACACACATAGTCTCAGAGGCTCAGTGTTGAGAACTGTGTGGTAATTGAAAAGCCTTGCGTATTAATCTGATTGCATTATTTAACACCTGAAGCCTAATTAAACAACTTAATAACTGCCTGTTAGAGGACCTGTGTGTGTGTGTGTGTGTGTGTGTGTGTGTGTGTGTGTGTGTGTGTGTGTGTGTGTGTGGACACAGCAGATGGTTTATTAAGACTCCTAATTTATAATCCCATTAAACTGAGCACAGTGAAGGGACGTGCTGTCATTTGGCAAAGAACCACCACAATATTCCTCATTCTAAATTATAAACCGTTTGGAACTCCACGTGTGTGTATGGCTTATTTGTGTGTTGTTTGAGCATTTGTGCTTATGTGTGCGTGTGTGTATGTGTGTATGTGTGTGTGTGTGTGTGTGTGCGCGCGTGCCTGCTTGTTTTTGTGTGGATGGATGTGTGGGTGCGTGCATTGTTGGGGTGCGTGTGTCACTGTGCGCGTGGGCAGCGTTAATTAGTAGGTGGTGCAGCCTCACTCTGTTTTGTCTTTGGCAAGGCCACACGGCTGCATGGGTCTCTTCCATTACCTATCTGGCACCCAGTCACACACCTAAATGGATCCCCTCCATCACCCGACTGCCAGAGCAGAATAGGTTCCTTTAATCACCACTGTGGCACGCTGGCATATAGCAGGGAATTAATGCATTTCGCTCCTCAATCAGTGATAGAAATTCCAAACAGAAGCAGGACTGGGCCCCAGAACAGTACACACAGCACAGTCAGGGTGCTCTCCATATTTAATATGTCAGGGCTGAGCAATGGTGAAAGGAATACTCATGGTGGCGTTTAGGGTAAACAGTATGTACACACACGTGCCATTGCAGAAGAACACACACAGAAAAAAAAAATGGATTCGAATGAACCTAACTAACACTGGAAGAAAATACCACACCTTCATTTGCAAGCTGTTTCTTCCTCTCATAGTCATGGTATTCATCCTGCAAGAAATGGAAATCACACATAGACACACACACACACACACACACACACTCAATTAAATGAAAAAAAATATTCTTCTGTTGAGAAGAAAGTGTGGTAACCAGACTTCCTTTGTTTTCATTATACTTGGCATTGGCACTTCCTGTCGAGAGCTTGCCTTCATTACCACGGCAGCAACTTCTTTAGCCAAGGCAAACACAATAATTTACTGCATCCACTCGAGGGCAACTTCAATTTACTGTCAAAGTGGAGGAAAAAAGTCACAGACTTTGAATATTCAACACTGAGCCAAAGCCACACTTCCAAAAGGCCCCTCAGGCTTATGAGAGGCAGATAATGTTGACAGCAGCAAAGCTTGGAAATGAACAAAAACTCTTTTTCTCTTAAAGCCGCTGGTGCATTGTATTTGGCCAGAATTTACAGCGCTGATGTCCTGGAGGTTCAGTACACCCGACACTAATTGTGCTGTCACTCTCCGAGGTGCAAACCGTCCGCCAGCCGACTCAATTTGCCGTGGATGCACTGTTGCATCTTTAATTCATGGGCCCTGACCTGGTATTCCATAGATTATTTCTTATCTGTCCACGTGTACGTGTGTCTGTGTGTGTATGTGTGTGTGTTTCTGTCAATCAGTGTGTGGTGTGTCTGGTACAGTACCTCGGTTCTGCTGGCGTCGGCGCAGGTCTCCAGAGAGGGAACGAACCTCAGGCTGCATCTCCTGTCATGTCTGCGGTTGACAGGCTCCATCTCAGCCTTCAGAAGCCTAGAAGATGGAGGAGCGCAACATATGTTGAAACATAAAACATTTAAATGGCTACAGAACATGCATGGGGTTAAAATGAGAATGTAATGTAATGCCTAAGGCATTCAACAAAACATAGAATAGAATGTGAAACAATATAAGAGCAGCTATTTAGGTGTTATGATTACCTGGAGTTAGGGAAAGAGGCTGTTGTTGGCTGTCGGCTCTCTTGACTCTCTGATAAGCTAGCTCTTCTGAAATCTGATAGGCTGGCTCTTCTGAAATCTGATAGGCTGGCTCTTCGGACTGAACCCCCTGTCCTCACTGTGACCTCCATGACCTCTGTGATTTCCGGGGTTTTTTGGGGTCCCATGTTCTCGCCCTCTGACAAGCCAGCTTGGTCTTCATTTTCAGGGATCTGAGGAACCAATTCTCATTTCTCACCAAATTCCCCCAAAGCCTATTCATCAATGTGAGCATTTTTTCAAATGCTTTCAAAGCAACAGCATGTCAGACAATCAACATATTGTGGTAACTTTATATGGGCAGCAGTTTTAGTATCATGTTTATTTTCGATTTGATGGGACAAAAAACACCTGTCTAAACAGGTTCTAAGTCTGTTCAGGTCAAACCACTTCGTGAAAATGTACTCACAGCATCATCAATTATATTGCCACTGGTTTATTGTGCTAACAAACTTTTATCAGTCGCAGCTGTGCCGTTGCTGGTGTTTCTGCCTGCAAGGCGTCTGCATGTCTGTAATGTCCTTAGCCATAGCCTGCTAGTTTTGAAGCCAAACCTTAGTGCAGCACTAACAGACTTCCAGTTATGACATTTAGACTGACCTTCTCTAGCTTGGAGTCAGTTCCCCTGAGGTTTCCAATCCTACCGTCCTCTGGCGGCGAAGAAAGGCCAGGTGGGGGGGAGGGGCGTGGCTTAGTCAACAGCATTGAGCCAATCCCAACATCAGGAGCGGACACTACACCTGGGTGGTGGGGGTTGAGGGTAGGGGGTTAGATTTAAGAGGTTATCATATGTTGGAGTTACACCAATATACCAAAAAGGTGTGTGTCAAAGGTAAACACACATACACGTTGCCCACTCAAATACATAAATACATACTCCCCCCACACACACACATCTACTCTCTCTCTTTCTCTCTCTCTCTCTCACACACACACACACACACACACACAAGAGCTGAGCCTGGCTGAGGTGGATCCAGCAGAGGCAGCACTGCATAACGTTGCCTTCATTCTGAAATGTGCACACACACACACACGCATACACACACACTAACACACACATACACACACTCACCAGCATCATTCAGACGCAGCTGTTGCATTAGCATGTTGAGCCAGTAGCTGGCCAGGCCATTGCCTGCCAACAGAGGGTCACAAATGGGCTTGTTGGTCCCAGATCCCTCACTGGAGTCCAGCCCCAGCAGCAGACGCCTGGCCTCATACACACTGGCTATGTTCCTCTCCAGCCCTTTCACCACCACTGACTGGGAAAGCAAAAGCATTTTTTAAGCCAAATGCAATGCTTACAGTTCAGACCTCTCATCTAATCATTTATGTTTAGTAATACTGGAGGAAGTGTTCACTTAATGTGAAGGAGGAGAGAGATAGACACAGATGCTATATCTGACTCATGACTCATGACTGTGCATATTGGATAGATATGAAGTGTTCCTGTATCTAAAGGAAACACATACTCAGATAATTAGACACAAAGGTTAATTTGGCACAAAAGAAAAGGCTACACTCACTGTAAAAGAAGGAGAATAGATCTGAATATAAGGTATCTATCTAGGCACAGCGCCAGGGGGGGAATATAATATAATAATCAATGTCAATGACATATGATATAATATGATATTATACAATATGTTATGTTATGTTATGTTATGTTATGTTATGTTATGTTATAGGGCCCAAATCTCTAGTGGCACACCTGCATGAATCCCAACAACTACAGAAAAGAGCTGTCCTCTACTGCAAGCACAGAAGGAAACTTGGCATGCAACAGACTGCGCCCAAAATAACTGTGGGAATGGGATTCTAGTCAAGACCAGCCTGATGCTATGCAGTCCAGTCATACACCTGCTGCGGGGTGGCCAGGCGGAGTGGTGGGCTACCTTGGCCGTCTGTTTGACCTTGGGCTTGACACTAATGAAGACCCCCAGGCTCTGCATCATCTGGGCCAGCTTCCTTGGGTCGGCCTCGCCGTCCCCCTTCATGTCGAACATCAGGCACACCGGCAGGCAGTCCTACATGATCACAGAGAGAGACAGGAGGCAATGAGGCCAGCTTCGTTGATAAGGGAGTCAGGTATGCCCGCCAGATTTGATCCTTGGCACACATTTCTGTGGGCACATATTAATGCCCACACTTTGCCACACATGAGAGTTTTATGTCAGTTGGCAGTGAGTTACAAATCTTCACAGTTGAGAGAGTAAGCTTCAAATCTTGGAAATTTTGTCAAGCATGAAACCTGAAAAGAAAAAAAAGTAGTTACCTAATCCTTGCAAAATATTATACTGTGTCAGGTATTTACATACTGGACAAATACCATACAGTGTGAGGGTCTATATGATGGGATATTTCTGGGTATAATAACAATATTTAATAAGGTAGCCAAGACTGCATTTTTGTCATTTTTGAGGTGAATAAACAATCACACCAGCTCCACCCGAGCTCCAGTCTGCACCATCAAATAAGACTCCCAACTCTCCCATATATGTATTACCCATGCAGTAAGGCCTGTTATTGCGGGCTTGACCTTAACACAACTGTGGCTGAGGCCTTCATGATTCATTCAACTAGTGGAGGAAAGACGGGAAGACCAGAGAGATATCGGTGGGAGAGGCAGTGCAGTGGGTGCAAATTTCAACTTTAGGTTGAAATAATCAATGAATAATTTGTAATCATCAATTCATGCAGAGGAGAACAAAATAGCAAAAGTGGAGAAGAACAGGAAGACAATGGAAAGCAGGTCGCTTGCGTTGTGCAAGGTGATGGAGAAGGAGAAAGAAAGGCTGATGGAGGAAGAAAGGAAAGTTGACAAAGTGAAATGTGACATGGACCAGGGTGACCTGAGACTGAGAGAGATGGTCACAAGACTCGAGCAGCAGAAAGAGAAGCTTGCTGAAGAGGAAAAAAAGATGAGTGTGATGGAGAGCGAGGGAAAGAATGCAAAGCAAAAACTGAGGGAGCAGGCCAGAGTAGGTGAGGCCAGCACAGCAAATGCCAGAACAGCTGAGGTTAGAGCAGCTGAGGTCAGAGTAGCTGAGGCCAGAGCAGCACAGGCCAGAGTAGCTGAGATCAGAGCAGCACATGCCAGAGCAGAAGAAACCAGAGCAGCAGAGATCAGAGCAGGTGAGACCAGAGCAGCACAGGCCAGAGCAGCTGAGGCAAAGCAGCTGAGGTCAGAGCATTTGAGGCCAGAGTAGCTGAAGCCAGAGCAGCTGAGACCAGAGCAGCACAGGCCAGAACAGCTGAGGCCAGAGTAGCACAGGCCAAAGCAGAAGAGACCAGAGCAGCTGAGGCCAGAAACAGTTGGAAAAGTGTCTAAGAAGAAAACTGTGATGGAACAATTGAAGAAAGAAATGAACAGCAAAAAGAAGAAACAGTGACATGGGCCAAAAAGAAAACAACCCTGAGGAAGACTTCAGGAGAGAACACCACCACAAAGATTTGCGTAAACACCCTCAACTCTCCTTTTCCACAGTGCAGAGACAATAGCTCTCTGAAAAATATATACAAAATATATACGGCTACTACAATGTTATGGGGTTTGATTGGGCTGATCAGTGACTACTGAATCCAAATGTTTTTTCTTTTTTCTTTTTCAGACTAT
>PYXC01000135.1:25000-50000 GCA_015244755.2 Tenualosa ilisha | reverse complement strand
TGGCTGAGAAATGAATGCACACACACACACACACACACACCCCACACCACACACAGAAACACCCCCCCACACACACCACACACAGAGACACACCACACACACACCCAGTATCACAAACAAAATGCCAGATAGTCCCCTTTCAACAAAGACATCAGAGTAATTAGCATGTCAATGGCATGGAATGTATCTCAGTCCACCACTGACTCAATCATGAATATTAGTGACAGAGCCTGATGTTGCTATTGATATTACAGTAGTCTTTTCTTATGTTGTGATAATCAATAATTAATAATCTTTACTCACCTTTTCAAAGAACTCTTCTCCTGTCAGCCCATTCCCATCTCTGGGAGCTGAAATAATTCATCATAGAACAAAAATAAATATCAGCACATACAAATATTAGCATAACATAATGAGTTGCATAGATGTAGATTTATTACTGTGATATGCACTAAAGAAACCAGCTCAACAAACATGAAAACAGGAAAGTGCATGTAATTGCAAACTGTTTGCTAGTGTCTGAGCTTATAAAATAGACAGAAACTCAGGTGTGAGCATTTGTCAGTAACATGTTTTAACTGTGCCAGAAAAGTCTCAAAAAGAGTGTCTCTCTCTCTCTCTCTCTCTCTCTCTCTCATCTGCGTAATTGGGGTTTTCAGTGATTCTATCCCAAGGGCCGACTGGAGTCAGCCAAACATTTAAACAGCGTTAGTTTAAATATGCTGAAAAGCTGGGGGTGGAGGAACTTAAACATTTTTAAAGGGCATCACCTCCACACTGACATTTACAGGGTTAGGGTGAACCCGCATCCCC
Source organism: Tenualosa ilisha (assembly GCA_015244755.2). NCBI lineage: Eukaryota > Metazoa > Chordata > Actinopteri > Clupeiformes > Clupeidae > Tenualosa > Tenualosa ilisha. Next base: position 49,187 of record PYXC01000135.1, on the reverse strand, counting down.
CTCCCCACATCGCCATGGGTTACACTGCCCAACGCTAAAGAATGGCCAAGCGATCAGCATGAGTGAGAGGGGAAAAGAGAGAGACAGAGAAAATGAGAGAGAGAGACAGAGAGAGCAAGTAAGTTACTCCAGAGAAACAACTTGTAACAGCGGAGGTATTTTACTTGCAACAACACTGACGCAGAACAACCCCCCCCTCCCCCCACACCATCCAATTTTGCTAAGAAACGACTGTAAACAATTTTACATACTTTCTAACCACAGAAAATGTTATACTGCAGCCAAGAGTAAAAACACAACTAGTACTCTCACGACATTACTTAGATCTGAAAACATAATGGCTCACTGCACACACTGGTAGTCTACAGTGAACAAGCTCCAGACACACATGCAGATACACACAAACACACACACTCACACACACACACACACACACACACACACACACACAAAAGTATGCCCGTCAAAACACTGTCTACGTCTACCTTGAAGCGAAAAAAAAGCAACCTTCAGTAAATCACGTCAGGAAACCATCCTGCCTTTCAGAGAGCACTTTAAGCCAACAGAGCGCTCATTTGTCACAAGGCTGCCGTCAGGCGATAAGACACACTCCCTGTGACACGGCCATGAATAAAACAAGGAGTGACACTCACTTTGAGAGAGACAGACAGCCACCTACACCTCCAAAATCTTTGTCACTCAGATTAGGCGTCAATCTCAGTGCTTCAAATGCACAAATACACACAGAACATCAAAAAGAACTTCCCCAGGAGTCGTCCAATTACGTTGACCAACGGAATAAAAGCAGTGGGGGTTTTTTTGCACAGATTTCATGCATGTCTGTAGATAAGGCACAACTGAACCACTCAATCACTCAGGCTTGCAACAGGGACTGTCATGCCAGGTTATTCACATGAATTCCAAGGAAGTAGTTAGGTTTTACTTTCGAAGGAATGCACCACTCAACTGGAGTGGCAGATCAACACATGCAAACAACAGTCTCTCTATCTCTGATATTAAGTAAACTGGGAGGCATTTACACTCATACACATGCACACACACACACAAACACACACACACAGTTTAACACAAACACACACACACATACACACACACTTTAACACAAACTTTTACTTCGCAAACTCACTGTAGAGCATCGTCTCCAGTTTCTTCCTGTCAATCCGGAACCGTTCCTCCACCCAGTCTGGGTCTGGGTGTTCCAGGCTCACAGATTCTGACCCAGGTGCTGAGTTTGCTCCTTCGTCTTCTTCCTCCTCCTCTTCCTCCTCATCCCTGTCGAGTGGAGCCTGATCCAGATCTTCACTTTGGCTGTGGTTCTGATTCTGGCTGGGCGCTGGCCCCGTGTCAGTGGTAGGCTGGTCAGGTCCATCTGGACAGAGAGAGATCTGCTCTACTGTGGTGGTGGCCATGGCAGTGAGAGAGCGTATGTGTGTGTGTGTGTGTGAGCATGTATGTGTTGTGCGAGTGTTTGTGAGCGTGTGTGTGTGTGTTCTAGAGAGTGGAGAGAGAGTTTATGTTAGTGACTATCAGGGTGACCAAGGAGACAAGAAGAGGGGGTCCAGGAACACTCCCGCCCCCTTGCACTCATTACTCCTCCAAACACACACAGACACACACTCACACACATACAGAGAGAGAGAGGGAGAGGGAGAGAGAGAAAGAGAGGATAAAATCAGAAGGAAAAAAGGAGGGCAATGCAGATTCAAAAAGCTGCTGACAACCACCCCTTGGGGGCTGGGTCAATCATACACATGCTTGGCTCACCCAAACTCAAACACAGACATACTGGGAGTCATGCATCCCCAACACACACACACACACACACACACACATCAGGGAGGGGAGTGAATTCCTAACCAAATGTGATGGAGGAGATATTGTTATTGTTGTTTTTGGGCAAAAATCTTAATTTATTGTTAAAGATAAGATATACGGGTTGAATGAAAGGGTGCTCAGGGCCATGGGGGATATTTCATTGCTATTTCACAAGTAGCCTACACCACCTTTAAAAGTTGTGATTAGTTCAAACTTTACATGCGAATTATGCTTTGGATAAATAAGATGTTTATCTTTCTCCTCCGCTTAAATGATTGATTGGTAGGAGCCAGCCTCTCAAAATATCTGTACAGTTTTTCATCTCAGAGAACAGCAATACATGCGTGTTGTAAATGAACTATGCATTGCTGTCAAAACCACAAGCCCCAGTACAGACCACCACAGCTCCCCTCCCCTGGGTGGGTGGGTGGGTGGAGGAGGGGAGGGGGGGGTGCATTCCTTCTCTAAGAGGAGGGGCATGATGGGATGGGGATAAGGGGGTTGAAGTGGAGGGGGGGGGGGTTCCTTTCAAGGAAGGACCTCTGGAACAATGCAGAGGATGAAAGGGCCTCTCCATGAGCAGCCAAAGACTGCACCCCATGTTTGGCAATATTCCTTGGCAACCCGTTTGTTTACGTACGAGCAGCTAGCGAGAAAGTCATAAAGTTTAGTACGGGAAAGCAGAATGGGTTACCTTGGCTTTCCAAAGCGCGCGCACACACACACACACACACACACACACACACACACACACACACACACATACACACACACAATTAAAAATCCCCAAAGTCAGATAATACAAACACGTCACAAATACTTATGTATCAACTAGGATTCATTCCTATTGTTGAAAGCTTTGGCATTAATATCACTTGAATCTGCCAAAATATGTTGATAAAGGCAAAAACTGCATAGGCCTAATGGATGACAGTTTATACATTTAAATTCACAAGGAAAAATGTAGATTTTGATGTATGTTACATTCTTTATGCCTCAATGTCTTATCAAAATTAAGCAGAACAACACTGTCTGCAGAAAATGAAGACGTGGTTAGTGTATACTGAGCAAACAGTTATTCAGACACAAATGTCAGACAAAGCTAAATCAGTGGTTATCTCCTCTCTGACCCTGTGACCCTGTTTGAAGACATGGACGTGATTTCCAGTACATCTGATGGGGGTCAGTTCAACCAGAAACAGCTGTTTGGCTAGCACCGATGCCTAGAGACCCATGGGCAAAGGAATGTTCTTCACTGTGAGTGTGTGTCTGTGTGTTTGTCCTGCGCTATGCAGATATTTACTATCTTTGACAGAAATTGACACAAAAAACATCTTCCACGTAAACATAGCCTACAGATAGGTTATATATACATTTGTTAACCTTACTATTTGAGAATAATATTATAATATGTAATAGCCTAGACATCTAGACGCACCCTTTGTTATAGTTTGGCTTGTCAGGCTACATGATTAAGGCTCTGGTCTTGCATTTCTCCACAACTGTTCGTTGTCTGAAAATAGTAAATTGGACCACTACACTTCCTAAGCGGACATCGGGACACAATCCCCCAATAAAAAAAATCAATAACACTAAACGCCTACTAGATGGCGCTGAAGGGCAATTAGACTGAAATATCACAGGTGTTGCGTCACGCAAGGCTTGGTCTTCCACGGGGGTTTGGTTGGCTGGCGCAGCCGTCAAAATATCTCGTGACTAAATGCAGTTTAGGAGAGTGGTATACGGCGAACTCTGGCTCTGAAATCCACTCACATAAAGTAGTTAAGTCATGGAACCTAGCTAAAACCTTGAAGAGAATTTCACTCTGGTCAGGGTGAAATAAGCAGCGGATAACCTTTATCTCGGAAATACCAACCAGGAAGCATGTGGCGAGTACAAGGCATTGTTGGCAGGGGTAAGTGAAGGACATTCACATTGCTTTCCCTTTTGATAGCGAAGTAAAGTTAGCAACGTTAGCATAATTAACTAGACTGACTCTATCTGGTTGAAGAAGATAATGCTATCTTGAATCATTGTTTACGTTTCCCATTCCCATATCCACTTCCATCAGGGTAACGTTAAACGTCAGCCTGGATACTAGCACTAATACAGCTAGCCTCTATGTACAGAATAAATTTAAGTAAATTAGCGTATCGGTTAAACCAGCTTATGTTGTGAAACTTGCAAGCACCTGCGTGAGTAAACATCTGTACTGTTACAACGTTAACTTTTAACTAGTCGTTAACATGAGGGAACCCAGTGGTTTTGTTGTCATGTAATGTATTCCTCTATTCTAAATCTTGTTGGTTTAGAAGGTATGATGCAATCTTCTCTTCATTTCTCCAAGTTACTTATAGTTGCTTGAATTAATTAGATCTCAAAACATTCTAAAGTTGTACACAGTGACCTCAAACATACGATTACATACATCCAAATAAGAAAAAAAAAGTTGTCTTTAATTCTAGATGGTTCTTGATGCATCCAAAACCACTGTGTCTATTTACTGTACAAGTGGTTGCCAAATGGTTGCATTCCAAAGAGGAACAAATTTAACTTCACTTGCAGCTCAAGTTACTGTGCTTGTTTGAAATGGAATAGTGCCCAGTACAAGGCCTCTCCCTTTCTCCCTCCATGGTCTAATGAGATGCTGTGCTTTCTTTCCCATACAGTTCTGTACCGTTGGCATAGCAGTACACCTCTCCGGCTTACACAGGGTCCCCACCGTGAAGATGAAGTTATCAACACGTCTAGCATCCTGTCCACCAACTTCCACAGCTCAGACAACAGGTCAGCAGGGTCTCTCTTCTCTCTCTCTCTCTCTCTCTCTCTCTCTCTCTCTCTCTCTCTCTCTCTCTCTGTCTCTCACACACTCTCTTGCACTCTCTCTCTCTCTCTCTCCCCCTCTCCCCCACCCTTCCATACTGGCCAGTTCTCAGGCGTGTTCTTGCCATGTGTCCCTTCATGTTTCTCTGACCATCTGACCACAGTTGACTGCAGTCTGATGCAGGCCCATGTCAGATTGCACCACAGCATGTCATGTCTTTCATGTGTCTCTCAGGGAGGAAGGAGGGGAGCGAAGGAGGAAACGGACGTCACAGTTCTACTACACTGGGCTGCCGCGATACACAGCACTGGATGCCGTGGGCTGGGTGAGCACATACAGGATTTCCCAACACGGGAAAAAATAATATTTAGCTGTTGTTACAAAAAGAACAAACTGACAAACAGAAAGCACAAGAAATCACCTGTCATTATGTGATAGACAGTACAGCTTTTTTCTTGACCAAACTTCAAGAGAAGAGTTGTTATTCTTACTACTGATGATGATGATGATGGTGGTGGTGATGATGAAGATTGGTCATGTCTCTCTTCATAGGGCGCAGCAGCGGTACTTTTCATGCAGATCTGTAGACGCATCCACTCACAGTTCTCCTCTATTGGGGAGCAGAACCCCAGGCCGACACAGCACACAGAACCAGGACGCATTCGGAGGTGTGGTTACTGGATTCTGCAAGAAATTAGTAAGTAGAACTCTCAAAATGTTTTGTCAAAAAAATACAATATTACAATACACAGTATTTATAAAGTGAGACGTTTATAGATAAATAGAAGATAGGTAGTTTTACTTGCTAAAAGTCTTTATAGTTATATAAAGACATTTTGGATGCAATCATTTCACCATCATTTAATTTTTGCACTGACAGAGAATGGCTTTTCTGTCGTTCCTCAGTTTCTAGGCAGCCGGATTTGACCAGACATGTTCTGCCCAGTGCAGTGGCTCTGAACCGCCTCATGGAGGCGCCAGAGTCACTTGACCAAAGTGGAATTAGCAGCAGCTCCAGCAGCAGTGGCACCTCAGAGCCTTTTGACCAACAGGAGGATCCACTGAGCCAGCAGTCATCCCTGTCAGGTCAGCCATCTCACATCACACCTTTTATCTGTGCATTCAGAGACAAGGGAATTACACTGAAACATCAACAGGGCTGTTATTACAGTCCATTACGCACTGATTGTCATGGTTTAAAATGTTTGTGTCAACAGTGAAATATGAACTTGCTGAGTTCTGCTGCTGTTTTTATAGAGTGAATTTTACACCAGTATCAAGGGGAATATTATCATTGATTATGTTTAAGGGCACTGAAGTACACCAAATATGATCGGGATATTAAGTGATCAGGATAATTTGCATTTGTGCATGTAAACAACTTTTACCAGTATCCCGAATGAGCCCTTATCCCGGTTTCTGAGAAATCGGAATATGCTCAGTGGAGTACTTTGGAAAAAAAAAAACAGGATACTGTAGCATCTAAACACCTTATCCTGATTTCTGACAGTTGCGGAGAAAGATTCTAGAGTGCGATGTGCAAGATAAAATGCTGATAAGCAGCAAGACAATCAGGCAATGCTCTTTAGAATCCTTGCTGAGAACACTTCAAAGAATACTGTAATCAGTAACCGAATGTGATCAAAACCGATACTGAAGTGCATGCAAAAGTAATCAATGAAATATTCTTCTCGCAAGTGTATTTACTCTAATGTAATTAGTATTCCTTGTGTCTGTTGTACAGAGGATTCATTTTCAGATGGCAGCCTACTTGCCAAGGAAGCCAAACCTGAAGAGCCGAAAGAACAGGTATGATGCGTTTTCATCATACACTTCATCAGCTTCCTGTGTTTTTTGTTTTTTTTTTTTTTTTCTGTGCTAAGCATGTGCCTCCTAATGACCTCTTATAGGTGTCCCAGGAGTGTCTCTCACCAGAAGAGAAACTGACAGAGACTGCAGAGAATCTTAAGCATGTGGCAGACAACAGCATTCCAGTTATTCTCAATATCATTGGTAAGAACACAACTGTCAAAACACTGTGTCAAAGGCTGGTTTTGTTTTTTTTGTCTGTGGTTTTCATGCAGTTGTTCACTCACATCAATAATCATGTGTTTGTTTGTGTTTGTGTCTGTGTGATTGTCTGTCTGTCAGGACTGGAGAGCGCAAAGACTGGTGATTATGAGACTGCGTTCAACTGTTTCCTGGCCTCTGCTCAAAAGCGCTATAGCAAAGCTCAGTTTAATGTCGGTGTTTGCTACGAGAGGGGTAAAGGAGTCCATAAGAACCTCAACAAGGTAGAACCCTTGAATATATACTTGCAGACATGCAGACACACACACACATTTACATTTACACTTATGCATAAAGCATTTAGCTTTTATCCAAAGTGACTTACAAAAAGGATAAACATTCAAGCTATAGCACAACTAAGAGTACTGATTGCTAACATGAAATTTGCAGTATTTTGAGATGGAAGTGCAATAGTGTAATAAAAAAGTGGAGTATGGAGAGAGAGTGGGAGGTGCATTGTAAATGCATTCCTGGTATTCTGAATTTTAAGTCAGGAGATATTCTTGGAAGAGCTGGGTCTTCAAGGATTTCTTGAAGGCGAAGAGGGTGTCTGTGTCTCTGGTAGCACTTGAAAGGTCATTCCACCGGCGTGTCATTCCACCACCAGCACACACACATACGCACACACACACACACACAAACACACACACCTACACTCTAACTTTGAGCTAGAGAGATAACATTGTATAACCTAACTCTAGGGTCAAATCGGGTCAAACCTGTTGACTGAATTTGAGCTTTTGAGTCTTTTGTTTTTGTTTGTTTTCAAAAACAATGACATATCACATTTCAAGTGAGGAAAAAAAACATTTTTGACTATGGGTCTGAACCTATTTCCCTTTTGCTTAAGCTCACCAACTGCTGTTGTTAGGAAGAGGAATGGGAAAATTCGATACAACACAGAATGAATACTGCTAACTGCTAACACTAACTGAATGGGGCAGAGGGAAATGAAATGAAAACTGAGTTTCCTTACCCTAACCAGAGAGGGGAAAAGCGGAGCGAGAGGCACAACGTTTGTTAAGTTCCGTGTTCTATTTTCGAAAGGGGGGAGGGGAGAAAATCCCCCGTTATGCAGACCAGAGTCGAGCTCTTATTTGCTGATACAGAAGATCATTGAAAAGTTTATATTATGATGTTATGTGACACTCTCACTTATGCAGACTGGAACTATTCACGTTTGCTCCCATTGTAACATATAATGTTGCTCTATCTTGGTCAGTACTTAGTGATCTCTGCCTTAACTGCTGTTTTGGTATTTGGTCTGCACTGAATTTGGCCAGATTTTCTCTTCTTTCCTTCTTCAGCAGAACTGAGTGAGCTCTCTCAGCTCCTGACCTTTCCTTTAAACATGACTTTGACATTGAATCTGCAATTGACAAGTGCTTGTGTGGAACTATTTCCAAATAGCCAGGTTAGCGTGTGAATGGCAGCAGATAGCCCGTGGTGCATATGAGCTTCAGCAGGAGAGGTGCTATATGTACCAGAATTATCAGTGTGAACTATGTTGGCATAATGCGTCACAGGTTTTGTTTTTTAAATGATGATATAAATTGGTTTTTTCTAAAGGAATGGTTACTTAATGTTCACTGTAGTTGTGAAGTTCAGTTTTGGACATTGACATTTTCAATTAAATTTGTGTTCCTGTGCTTAATAATCCAGTGTGACAGCTGACCCTCTTATGAGACACGCCGTCACAAGTGCACACACTCAAGTTAGTGCTTGAAAAATTTACACTGGACATTATATGACAGTTAAGTAAATACAAATTATTCACCTAAGACTAAGGACTTTGACTTTGTATGTTGAATGTTTTTGCCACAATGTATTGTTTGTAGTTTCTGGCAGAATTGCTGTTTCACCTCTAAGCGCGGAACCCTCAAAGACTTAACTGACATGAATTGACTTCATGATAGGCCATTCATGCTGCTAAATCTCTTAGGGTTTAGGGATTAGGGTTTGAGGAGACACTGGAATTCAGTCATTGTGAGAGCAACTGAAACATGGGGCAACACACCCATCTTACTGTGTGAATATATTCTTAGGGTTATAGTTTACACAAACAATGTACTGTGAATGCAGTTGTACATGCAAGGCTCATGCAAAAATTGCAGAAGGTCCCTTCAAGAAACATATGACATGGCTTTCTTGTATGGCGTAAATAAATCTGAGACACGCACTTTGCTACCCAAGTGCATGTCAAAGCCTCGCTGCATAGTTTGAGGCGCTAGACTCTAGACGTAGCTTGCTTGAGCTGTAAAACAGTCCTTATAGCATTGTGTGAAATGGAAAACTGCAGTGCATTAGCGTCTTAGCTTCAGTCTCTCATGCAATGTTGCCCCACATTCTCTAACTCACCTTGTGTTCTCTCTCCTCTCTGTCTCCCTCCCTCCCTCCTCCCCCTGTCTCTAGGCACTACAGTTCTACAGGCGGGCGGCAGCAGCAGGCCACAGACAGGCTCAGTACCGCTGTGCCAAACTCCTCCTGAGCAGCAGGGGGCAGCAGACTGCAGAGGACCTGGACACAGCCATTACACTACTGGAGGCAGCAGCAGCCTCTGGCCTCACCGAGGTGAGACACACACACACACACACAGACAGGCAGGCAGAAATGGCATTTTACTGTAACTTGATGCTATGAGAGATCAGGATCGAGCTGTGCATCCAAACAGATTGCTGGAAAGTCAGATTTATGGGATATTGGTATTATGGGATATTAGTGTGTGTGTGTGTGTGTGTGCATGGGTTCTCTGACTCACTTGACTTCACTTTTTGCCCCTCTCTGCCCCAGGCCCAGTTGTATCTGGGGGTGCTGTTCTCCCAGGAAGCCACCAAAGATGAGGGGAAGGCTGTTCAGTACCTCCGCATGGCTGCTCAGAGTGGGGTGAGTGAGGGGCTTTATCTCCAGCCATCTCTCCAATGGAAGGTGAACAACATGCTTGATGATACAGATCAGCCGACTAAGGATACATTTGTTTGTGTGTGTGTGTGTGTGTGTGTGTGTGTAGGATAGCGTGGGTCTGCTATACCTGGGTCAGTGTTATGAGAATGGCATTGGTGTGAATCCATGCCTGAGAACCGCAGCCAACCTCTATTGGCAAGCAGCTGCAGCAGGGAACCAGCAGGCCAGGGGGCTACTGACAGCCATGTGTGACAGAGAAGGTAAAAGGCTCTCCCTCACATGCATGTACACACACACTGACACACACACACACACACGCACACACACAAAGTGTACAAAGTGTTTTTTACACATCAAGTCATCAGTGATCTGTTATTTGAAGTGTAATACCAGGGGAACCAGATAGAGATAGAGAGTAATAGAGAATATGAAGGTCCAAATGTGTTTTCTTATGTCTCTCTCTTTTTCTCACACTCACACACTCACACACAAACTTTTATTTTCATATACCAATAAATCCGTTCTTTTAATTTCTCTACTTTCTTGTTTCCTCGTTCATTTCTTTCTTATGTTAAAATTTTATGTTATGTACCTGGACCCTAGAACAAGCATGAGTGAGACACACACACACACACACACACACACACACACACACACACACACACACACACACGCACACGCACAAATTATTGTCGAATTGTTGTCAACATGCATGTTCAGAAGTTCTTGTACACAAGATCAACATTGATCTTTGCCTGGCATGAAATGTAATTATGTTCAGTAATTGTCTGTAACTCAAGTGTGTTGTCTATGATTTCACCTGCTCCCTCCTCTCCTTTTCCCCTTACAGAGGAGCGGGTTCTGCGTTCGATCCGTTCAGCTCCCTGTTTCTCTGCACTCGACGGGATGACTTTAGGCTCGATGCTTGCTGATGTGTTCCAAGAGGCTGGCCCAGGTCAACAGCCGGTTTCTGATTGGCCGGTCCAGCCCTTGCATCACTCGTGGAGCACAGGCAGCCTCTGGGTCCCACCCACTCACCTCTACCCGCTCCCAAGTGCTGACAACGCAGCCAGCAAATGGACCATAGGGGCGGGATAACTTGCGCACACACATACACACACACACACACACACACACACACAGAAACGCACACACAAAAACAAAATGGCATTACATCCTGACAATCAAAACAGAGTGAACACACACTAGTGCTTTCATCACGACTTGAAAGCTCAGATTATTGACACACGCTCGCCTTGTTCTGTAAATAGAAACTTAGTGTGATAATAGTACACACTTCTCAATATATGTATTGTGTTGACATCAAACACACATTTCATGAGGAAATTCCCTTGTGTTCTCAGAGAAAAGCTATTGATCGCACTTACTCGGGCCTTTCTATTCCTAAACAATGGAATTGGATTAAAATTGGTTTACACTGATAACTTTTTTTTTTAAGCCGACTTAAACTCACAAACTTTGTGAGACATGAGCTATAGGTGATTGTATGGATGTGACCAGGAGTTCACTGAGTGCATGGTTAGTATGATATACTTGTCTCCTCACCCAAAGGAATATAGAGCGCTTTCCCTGTGTTTAATGTCTTTGTTTTTAGGAATAATGTTTGGGTTGACGGTGCTGATACTAATGTCTGATGTCTTAAATTTTCTTGCCAGTATTTGAATGTAAGTGCAGTCCTTAGGGGTTCTTTTTGGGAGGAAAGACTTGGGCAGCTTTTTGGGTGAGGGTTCTTTTTTGTTTGTCTGTTTGGTTTTGTTTGGTTTTGTTTTCTGTTTTGTCTCCTGTTGGCATTGAATGAACTGCGTGAAATCCCAGTGGTCAAAGTGCCTTGGTCTGTCTTAGTACCCACAAACTGTGTGTAGACTGTATCCGGATTGTGAAGGTGTTAAAACATGACGCTCTTCATGGACTCATGAAGAAGAATGTGAATGGTGTTGAAGGCCCTGATTTTTGCCAAAAATGCACAAAAGTCGATAAATAAATATATATTTTTACCATCAAATAGTGCTTGCTCTCTTTGTTCTAATTGAAAATATTTTCTGTGACCTTAATAATTTGTTTTACTGGGAGCAGGGTTTTAGAGAACTTTGATTTGTGAAACTACTCTGAAGAGATCTCTACTTCTTTAGTTGCATTATGAAAGAAATCAATCCCTTGGTCTCCAGTAACTAAATCTATGACGGCCAGTACAGTGCAATTCAATAGGGCTCTTGCTTGGATCGATATGTTTTCTCTTATCATTTTTGCATGTCCAGCGATAACATTTCCACCTGAACTATCTCTAGCCACTTATCTTCAAATAAAACAAAACGCCTCTCAGGCCACAAATGTTTTAGTGAGATGGCGTCTCCACCCTATGTACAGAAAATTCAAACATAGCTCTACCCCAGCGTTTTACCTTGCTCATAGCAGAGTCAATATAGAGGTTGCTCAGTAGTGCAGTATTACCTAATACGCTGAGAGGTGAATGCGGAAACGATGCCTGGCGCTCCGAGCCGTGGTTGGTCGATTCTGTTCTGTTCCGTCAGTGCGCGCACAGGGGTGACGCGCCGCGTAGGGGACGCAACGGCGTGATCAGCGCTCGATCACCAGGGAGGAGAGTGATGTGATATCATATATTGGAGGAAACGCAGCGAGAAGAGGGTGTCACTTTGCGGCTGCAGCAGTTTCGGTTGTTTGCTCAGCTGAGCGGTGAACTTGCACAAAATACGGAGTTCGCGAACGGTAAGTTTGCGGGGGTTTAGCGCAATTTATCCTAGATACTGGAAGTGATGCGCAGTTTGCTCCATCACTAGGGAGGGACTGGCGTTTGGCTGTCGCGGACAAATTTATCGTGTCCCCATCGATAATGCTGTAACTTGTTTCTAGAATTGACGACAAGTGTTTGCATTTGCTGCAGTACAGTACCACCAGCTGAGGCATGCAATGGTAAAAACACAGAGATTGTTTCGGGAAAGGATGGAGAAGATAACTGTAGCAGCCTACAGGATGACTAGTCTGACATCTATCTCTCAAGCTTATGATGTAATGTTTTGGGATACCACCGCTTGTGCTATTACCTTTGTCGGCTTCGGTCCCCAGAGATGTTTTAAGGAGCCCAGTCATTGTGACAGGCGACAACGTAATTATTTTCTAAATTTAGCCTATAGAAAAAATTCAGATCTTTGGCCACGTCGTATCAGATATATTTTAAGATTTGAATAAAATAATTTCCAATGTGAATTCGAATTTCCAAAGTTGGTGGGTGTATAAAATGCTAAATGTCTATATAGTTTATTTGTGTTTTATCAAGATAAACATATCTTGTCAGCCAGATAAACTTTATTGAAGGTGCCTGTTAATCATTACATGATTTATTACATTTCTCATTAGGTTTATTAATATTCTTTAGGTTGTAGGCTATTTTAATTGTTTTATTTTAGAAATAATTGTAGGGAAAAAGAATAACTTGAAATGTTAACTCTTCAAAATAAGGTTCAATGAGTTTTTTTCCCCTTTCCTTTTTAAAATTTTTTCTATTTTCATCTCAGACCCTTCAAAAAATCTTCTAAATCCTAACAATGATGTCTGATTTATAAATTATGCATTGTCTAGAATTTTTTAAAACTTCAACAACCAGCAGCAATGTCAGGTCTGCCCAACAGGTGTGTGACCTTTCCCAGTCAAAACAGTCCTGTCTGACAGGGACCCCTATGCCCTGATAGCAAAAATTTCCCCAGTAGGGCCCTGCATGGGGTGTTTATTTGTTTTTCTCACAGAATCTTCTCTCACGCTTATTATTCCAAAAGACTTGTCTTTGCAGTAATCTGCAGCTTGCAGGTTTTTCCAGTGAACCATGGAGGCTGAATCTGTGTGTGACAGTGAAATGTGAATCTCTGTGGGTGCTTCCATTAGTTTGTGTGTGTGTGTGTGCGTGTGTGTTGGTGTGCATGTGTGTGCACTATAGGAGATTGTTGATTTTAGCAGTACCTTGAGGGTGCTTGCTGACTCAACAAAATATACCTGGACGTCCGCACGCTCTGGGTCTAGTCGGCCTCAGGCTTCAAGTCCAGTTTGGCAGCCAGACAGGCCTTGATATTTGGGTGTGATTGCCCAGAAAGTATTTGCATTAGTTGGCTTTTTGATGTATCAAGTGTATTGAGTGATCAGACAGAGAGACAGCCTCACACACACACACATATACAGCCTTGGGTACGGATTGATGTTCTGACAACAGACCTTCTCCGTCAGCTTATTAATCAGGAGGATCTCAGAAGGATCCTATATGTGTCTTTGGGCTGCCCCAGATATCTGTGGCCCATCCCTCTTTGCCTTTATGACTGATTCTAAAGTCCCCAGGTTGTGCATTGCTGCCTATATAAGACCACATAAATCTTCCTTCTGTCTTCGGCGTTGGCCAAGCCCTGATCTAGGGATGCAGTATCTCCATTTCTCAAAAGCTGGGATGCACATGTGAGATGAGAGGCAAACACTCATGTATAAACACACACACACACACACAAGCAAATACATACATCCAAACACAGCGCACCCGTGCACACACACACACACTCTCACTCTCTCTCACTCAAATCAACACTTAGCACTGTGAAAGCACTGTAGTATGGGGACCTGTTCGCATTTCTATAACACCCCCATTCTGTCTGTTGGAGTGGAGGATAAAGAGGCAGTGTGTGTGTGTGTGTGTGTAAGCGAGAGAGGGAGAGAGTGCACCTGTTTAGCTCGGTCTTGTAGCACTTGTATGTAGGTCACCATAATTACATTAGTTAGCCCATGCTTGTGAGTATGCTTGTCACCAGGACAACCCCCACAGAACTGAACTGCCATGAATTGGCACAAACCATTGTGCTACCAGCAACACTGTGAACTAAGGCTAATGGTCAGCCTCTCATTTACCATAAAATCAAGGTAGCGAGCGTTAGTGTGTAAGTGCGTGCTAATGTTACTATATATATACATAGTGTGATACTTTCTCCACACTCATTGTCTTTGAGTCTAACCTACTTCATTTCTCCTCTATAACAGGCCCATATTTAGCCATGATGTCCTTGCACAAGCCTTCGTTGACCAGAAGTGGCTCCACACCGTCCACTGTCGACTCCACCAATCGCAGTGGCCCCTCCATGGCCCCGCCCACATCACTAAACCTCCGCACCTCGCACAACCAGTCGCTGGCCCACGAGGTCATAAAAGAAGGCGTGGAGACCACGGACACCAATGGTCCATCCACGGCGGCTCCCCCGAGGAGCCGACACCGGAACTCCACGGCCGGCGTGTACCTGCACAGCGCAGTGGGGGCGAGCGACAACCTTCCGAACTTCAGCGCAGGTAGAGGAGGAGGAAGGCCGACCAAGTCTGCTTCATCCACTTCCCTGGCGTCCATGTCGTCACTCTCGCTCTCGCTCTCCGCCTCCAACCCCAAGCTGGCCAAGAATGGCACCAACCTGCAGCTGAAGGCCGAGGAGGAGCAACATGACTTCAACAAGAACCAAAGGTCCTGCAACATGATGGTGAGAAGGAGCAGCTCTGATTGGCTGGAGGGAAAAGACAATCAAAACTGTGCACCAATGAGACGGCGCACCAAGAGCTTCCTGGATTACCGTAGGGAGGAGCCTCCGGTGTGCTTCAATGAGAAGCAAGAGAAGGAAGAGCAGGAAGTGGAGGAGGCTGAGGAGGAGGTAGAGGAGAAGACGGAGGAGATGGAGAAGCCACTGCTGCCTAAACTGGACCAGCAGGACTGGGTGAAGGAGAATCGGGTGGAGGTGCACCTTGACCTGCCCCAGAACCACCTCCTGCTGGCCAAGGAGGAAGAGGAGGAGAGCCCCACCCAAGCACAGCTGAAAGGGATGGAGGAGAGCTACAGCTACGACCACAAGCCAAAGAAGGAGCAGCTCGCCAGGGGCAAGGAGATCCGTGTGGAGCTGCACCCAAATAACCAGACGGCCTTCAAGACCAGCCTGTCCCCAAGACACCACCCGTATGCCAGGGTGGGGGGCCTCTCAGCCCGGCAGGACGAAGAGGAGGTGGAGGAGGATGATGACGGAGAGGAAGACTCCAGTTGGACAACGCTTTCACAGGAGAGCCCTTCAGTGGACACTCCTCAGGAGGCAGGGGGTAATTATGCTCTTCAAACTTTGATAACTAACTATGCATGGGCCATTCAGTCTGATCATTTTAGCACTCACACACACACACACACGCACACACACACAGACAGACAGACACAAACACACACACACACACACACACACATAAAACTAGACAATGTGCTTTCGTTTCCCTCACTTGTCTAACTCCCAGTCTACCCTCACTCTCTCAGAAGTGATGATAAAGGTTCCTGCAGTTGCTATGACAACAGACAGTTCTGAGAGAATCTCCCATTTCAGGAAATGACCCATTGTATAGCAAGTGTTGTTCAGGGGCTAGGTGCCAAATGTGTTTATAAATTTGCATAGGCAGTCTTTTGCATTTTCGTAGTCTTACGTCAGCTTTTTACTCACACAATGAGAAGAATAATGGACCATCTTCCCTGTCCGAACAATATGTAATCCATATTTTACTTACTGTAAATGCATATCTGTATATGTGTATGTTTATAGTGTATATGTATACAGTAAATTCCCAAATTTAAGCTGGGCCATGTGTAAACCTCAGGTCAGTGTTTTTTGCAAACTAAAAAAAACAAAACCATGTATTGACCTCACTCTTGCATTAACTTCACCCATGTATTAACCTCAGTTTACTAAACATTATCGATTGAATCACAATCAGATCAGATCAAGAAGAATGATGAAAAGAAATTTAATCCTATATATAGCCCTCACCCATGTATTAATCTCATAGATGAAGATTATCTTTGAGTATGTGTATGCATATATGTATGTATATTATGTAGGTATGTGTATATTGTGTGTTTATGCATATACATATGCATTAATGTGTCACTTCCTATGACTGCATGTGTTTGTGTTTTACCTCAGGAGTCTGGAACGATGGTGAGCTGCCTCCTGGGTGGCGCGAGGTGGAGGATTTGGCAGAGGTCTATTTCTGGCACGTCCCATCAGGCACTACTCAACGCGAGCGCCCCGTGTCTAATGGCAGCGCTAAGCCCGAGCAGGACCCCGTGCAGGAGGGCACCGAAGGAGCCTGCCTCGCTCTCCCTCCTAACAACTCTCAGGCCGAGGTACAGCTCCATCATCCCCACATAATGAGAGTGGGACTTCAATAACCTGAAGTCTCACTGACACAGACACTGACAGTAGCCACTAATGGAATCTTGTTGAGAAGTGGTCAGAGCCTGTCTTGTCTTTCCTTCTCCTTCAGATCACTGAACAGCCACATAAGTCTACTACAGTACAGCTCACTCTGTGATCTCTGTTAGAGGAATTCATACAGTTTTGTGACTCCTTGAATAGACCATCCTATCTTTCCTGGAAGAAAATTTACTTGTTTGAAGTGTCAGTGTGCAGCTGGGAATGCATAATAACTTCTCCTTTATGACAGTTAGGGCCTATACGACTTATTCCGACCCATGCATTGTAACACTTTAGGGCCTATTCCCCTTATTCCAACCCACCCATTTTAACACTGTAGGGCCTATTCCCCTTATTCCGACCCACGCATTTTAACAATTTAGGGCCTATTCACCTTATTCCGACCCACACATTTTAACACTTTGTGTTGGAACTTCCTATGTGGACGCCTTTCCCCTCGTTTTTTTTTTTTTTTTTTTTTTTAATTCAGCACTCAGCCCCCCAGACTGCACATATGCCATATTAATGAGTGCTAATGATAACAGGAAGTTCAAACACAAAGTAAACCAACATGGTGACCCTCCTTGTAACCATAAAGAATAGAGTGGATACTGTTAAACACAGTAGCACTCAACATGAAACCCATACCCAGTTATATGCTGCAACAGCAATTTCACACCTGTTTATAATTTTGACACTCACCATACATAGAGGTGATATTTCAAAACTGATACGCTGCATAGATCATTAATTTCAACGGGGGGTTAAAGCAAAGATCACTGAATACTGAGGTAAGAGCAACATAATACGTTACAATGGGACCCAACGTGAATAGTTCCGGTCTGCATAAGTGGGAGAGTCACATAATGTTGCAGTATAAACTTTTCATTGATCTTCTGTATCAGTGTATGAGGGCTCAACTCTGGTCTGCGTAATGGGGGACCCCATGCAAAAATAGAACTCGGAACTTGCTCCACTTTTACCCTCTAAAGTAGTGAATGGATCGTGTGTACCTCATAGCTGAGTTGCCTTTCTCTGTTTCCTTGTGTTTGATGTGCAGCGTCCGAGCAGCATTGTGTCTGACAGCTCGGTGGAGCCAGTGCCTTCCTCTGCCGCCTCCTCGCCATCCAACTCTTCCTTGTCCTACGACATGGCCATACCTGCCGGAGGCTTCCTCAACAACAACTACCTGGTGAGGGGTTGCTGACGCCGCTGCTTTTCTCTGCTGGGCTTTGTTGTCACAATGCATATAAAAGGCACGAAAAACACACCTGTCAAAATGTCACCGGTGATTTTTTTGCTTTTAATCGAAACAAAAACAAACTTCAAACAGATGATTGTTAACCCCTACTGAAGACTTTCCAAATGCTGGCAAACTGTTTTCTGTACACTTTGTTGTCTGACAAGTTGTTTATTTTTCTCTGACAAATTGTTTGTTTTGTCTATGAAAGGAACCCTTAAAATCTCATACATGATTTAACAAAGCAGTGGGTGGCAGTAAGAGGTTTTCACTAATACATACAGTAAATTGATTCTTTCTGTGTGTCTCTTTCTCTCTCTCTCTCTTTCTGTCTCTCTCTCCCACTCTCTCTCTCCCTGTAGAGCATCAGGGAAGAGTCGACCCATCAGGATGCTAATCTGCGACAGCCTGACAGAGGAAGTGGCCATGTGAGGCTGAGGTGAGTTTCTATCTCTAACCCTCACCCCCACCCCCACCTCCACCGCACCCCCTTCTCACCATTACAGTGCATCATCGAGGCCATTAGCTTACAGCTAAATGCACTCCTAGCATCCAGACAGCACTTTCCCACTAAATCAGCTCTCAGTCTGGAACCAGACACTGGGCATGCAGACACACAATTGGCTCCAGTGATGGGCACAAAGTGCTGTAGCTCTAGCAACTGTCATTAGTCAATGTTAGTTAGCTTGGACCAGCTTTGTTCTCTTGGAAATATTTTTCCCTGGAAGTCATGGAAGATGGGTTTTACTTTCTTGGAGGCTCATATATTTTTCACGTTAATTTGGGAAGAATTTATGTGCAATAGCTGTGAAACCAGGAATTTTGTTTTAAAGTAATTCACTGACATTGATCTGTTGTCATCACTTAGCTTCAAACATAACGCAATGGTAGTGAATATTTTCAAAGAAAACCTTACAAACATAATTTGTGAAGTTATGAATTATGAAGCTTTACTCATTTAAAATTTAATACAAATGGCATATAATTTATGACTGTGTATTTGTGAACTAGTAGATCCACTTACCTTTTAATGAAACCTGAGCAGTGCAGTGACTGAGCACTGTGTGTGTTTTCCTTTGAGCAGAACAAGGGTCCTTCCTGACTCAGTCCCCTCCCCCAGGACCAGCATTGACCTGGACTCACAGGTAACAACAACAACAACAACCACCACAACAACAGGAGTGATCTGCATTAGACCAGGAACAACCGTGTTTACATCATACTACAACTTAGTATTGCTGAGTGCAATCTCTCAGCAATATGACCTCTGGCAGTTAGACTGTAACGTTTTGTGAAAACCTAATAGCGTGTTTCACTCATATAGTATAAAGCTGAACACATCAGATGATGAGATATAAGCACATCATGTAGTGAATAGCAAATAGTAGCTTATTTTCTGAGTTTAGATTGATTGAACAGATGCATAGGCAGAAATGTGAAAGGTACTAACCTTGGTACAAATGCATACTACAAGTCAAATCAACTGACAAATAATAGCAAATAACCTAAGTCATTTAATGAAGTTACTTATCATATATTTTGTTTATATATATGATAGCATTAAATATATTTTAATTCAGGATATTAACATTTTTCCTTTTTGCATTAGTGTAGAGGTTATATTAACTATTTTGCTCTGCAGTTATATATATATATATATATATTTCTTAGAAATAAACCATAATATAGAGTATTTGTATAATATGGTATTACAATATAGTATTTGCATAAAGACTAGGTGAATGTCGATTGCACTAGTTGGACTTCACTGCCACCCTGGGGTGCTTTGGGGAAGTGTCAGTTGAAGGTGCTTGACTGCCATCTGTTGGCACTACAGAGTATATGTATATATATATGTAGATATTAAGGCAGAGTTAACCACATCTACTCTTCCATGTGAGTTGTTCAAACAGCATCAGCAAAGCAGAAAGTCTCTAGGGACACAGACAACAGGTTTCTTGTGTATACATGTGCCTTTGTGTGTGTGTGTGTGTGTGTGTGTGTGTGTGTGTGTGTCTGGGGTTTGTCTGCATAGACAAATGAGACAGTGTCTTCATCTATGTATGCACATCTGTGCCTGACAGAGACAGAGAAAGAAACAGAGAAGCAGGGAGAAAGAGAGAGAGAGAGAGAGAGAGAGATGTTGATGGGAACACACTGAACCGTAGCCGCCCGCTGATCCAGGCATTCCTTGGCACGTGTCTAAGAATGAGGCTGAACCTCAAAGGATTGTGGGATAGCACCACCACCAGCCAGAGGAGGAGGCACGTGTGGGAATGACATCATGGCTTGAAAGTTTAATGAGATGCGCAAGAAAGCTCTCCATCTGTCTTGGAGACAGAACAAGAGGCATGGGGAGAGAGAGAGAGAGAGAGAGAGAAAGAGAGAGAGAAGGAGGCAGAAAGAAACAGCCCAGTGACACTGCTGAATTGTAATGCTGAAATCCTAAATCTTAATTTAGACATCAGTGCTCAACTTGCAAAGCACGTGCCACTCTGCATAACTCACTCTCTGCAGTGCTGAGCACTCCAGAGCAGATTGTTTTGCGCTGGAGTGGGGAGATAAGGCCTGCTTCAGGGTCAGTTTTCACATTCTGCTTATGCTGAACATATGAAGAATGCTGATTCAAGGTCAGCGCATTGAGGTAAAGACAGAGCTAAACTTCTTCATCCAAAAAGGTAGTTGATAGTACAGATTATATGTTCATATAATTGATTATCTATGAAATTTAATATTTAATCCTATTTGCTATAAAATCCTGACATTATTGTTATTTTTGTGATAGATTATTGTCTATTTTTGTTATCAATTATCCATTAATCATTATTGACCACTGACTACAAAAACTTGAATCAAAACCAGTTAGTAAAATGATTGGAGCCTCCTCAAATCTGATGCAGATCCCTGCATTCATGCAAGCCTTCTGCCCCAGAATGTCTCTCGTGAAAGAAATGCTTTCTTCAGTCCAACCCAGGCTTGTGTGTGTTGAGAGAGCTGGAGAGTTGCTGCCTACGAAGAATATCAAGAGCTAAATGAGGATTGAAGGGTGAATGGTTTGTGTTTGTCTCAGGGGAGGCCAGGCTTGCTCTTAAGGGACTGTGCTTTGTTATTGGAGAAAATATGGGCAGGAAACTTGACTGAAATAAAAGGCTTCAGGAAACTGCAGGCTTGTCTGCAATGGCTGCTTACAGAGTGCGTTGTTTTTTAATGCTAACACAACTAGTATTTTATATTTTATGAGCCTTCACCTAAAGTTTGGTTTGGTCTGTGTCTTTGTGTTATGTGCTGTGTTTGCTGTGTGTATGTGTGTGTGTGTGTGTGTGTACCGCTACACATATATTTGTATGTGCTTGTTTACGCTCTGTGCGTATGTGTATTCATCTCTATTCTTCACTCTCTCTCTGTTCCTGTGTGTGTGTGTGTGTGTGTGTGTGTGTGTGTGTGTGTGCGTGCTGCAGGTGTTCCCTGTGTGTTCTCTGGGCTGGTTGGAGGTGTCTGATGCTGACATGGTGACTGGCAGGAGCAGTGTGGTGGTCAGCGACTGCATCAGGAAGCTGCAGCTCCACTGTCGAGAGAGAGACACCACTGGAGATAGAGAGGAGGTGTGACACACACACACACACACACACATATATATATATAAACACACACACAGACACACATGCACAAAACTGTGAACATGCACATGCATGTGCATACATCTTACAAACGCAGATGAACACATTAATAGAGTATATAACATATAAAGGATACAATCAAACATGATCATGAGTCACCAGTACACTCCCCTTAAATACTGTACATGTACCCATATCCACACACACACACACACACACACACCAGAGGAACATTGCGTAATCCCAGTCAGCTGCTACTGACAGTAGAGACTAGCTAAGAAGTTGGCACGCCGTGTGTGTGCTGTGTGTCTGTGCTGTGTCTGTGTGTGTTTGTGTGCTGTTTGCTGTGTATGTGTGTGTGTGCTGTTTGCTGTGTGTGTGAGCTGTGTGTGTGTGTGTGTGTGTGTGTATGTGCTCATGTTCGTGTGTTTTGCTGTGTGCTGTGTGTGTGTGCTGTGTGTGTGTGTGTGTGTGCTGTGTGTGCTGTGTGTGTGTCTGTGTGTGTGTTGTGTGTGTGTGTGTGTGTGTGTGTGCGTGCGTGCGCGAGGCACAATGACAATCAGTCAGCCTGGCAGGAGACGCTACATTAGAGTCGTCTCATCTCCGCTAACACAAAGCCCCCCTGTTGCGCACAAAAACCCGCCGGGTGGACGAGCAAGGACACGGATGTAAAGCTGAGGAGAGAAGCCCTCTGCTTATCAGTTAACCTTGTCAATTCAGCGCACACACACACACACACACACACACACACACACACACACACACACACTCACATCTACACACACTCACACATGCACACACACACCACAAACACAACACAGTGGGAATAGATGATGCTTTAAACCACGTATCGCTTGTTTAAGCTGCTGTTGTTTGTGATAGAAATCAGTGTCAGCGCCAATTACAGACTTGCTTGGAAAACTTCACAGCTGATTAACTTTCCTCAAAGCACAGGGACTCTCATTCTCTTGTCTCTCTTTTGTTTCTCTCGCTCTCTCTTTCTCGAGGCACCCTTCCCATTCTCATATGTGTTTTTCATATGCCACATCCTACATTTAGTGAAAACACACGATCCAAAGATTTCAGATTGATGGCATCACACAAACCAGTCCATTTTAATCTTACCAGTCTATCAGTCTTTTCGACTTTTAATGGTTTTAATATATCATGCAGAATCCCTCCCTCCTCTCCTCTCCTCTCTAACCTCCCTCTCCATTCCCTCTTCACATGCGCCATTGCTTATGGAAGCAATAAACGCATTTTATGGCATATTAGGATTTAATGCGTTTTCTATGTAAAATCAGGGAAATGAAGACATACTCGAGGAATTATTACCAATTAATTCTGTTCAGATTTCCAAGGCTTTATGGTAGAGACATAGCCATACTGCTCTGGAGACAGGCTTTAAGGTGGAGACATAGCCATACTGCTCTGGAGACAGGCCTTAAGGTGGAGACATAGCCATACTGATCTGGAGACAGGCTTTATGGTAGAGACATAGCCATACTGCTCTGGAGATAGGCCTTAAGGTGGAGACATAGCCATACTGCTCTGGAGACAGGCCTTAAGGTGGAGACATAGCCATACTGCTCTGGAGAAAGGCTTTATAGTAAAGACATAGCCATACTGCTCTGGAGACAGACAGTAAAATGTTGGCTTTGGCTTTTGTCGAGAGAATAAGAACAGTGATGTCAATGATGAGAGAGAGATACAGAGTCCTGTGCCGCCTTTTAAAAAGGCCATTCTGCCTCCCCTAACTATTACAACAAATGAAATTTATATAGTGTGCTGATTTAATTACTTACTTTGCAATTACTTAGGCTATGCCAATAGGTCACTAATATGGAGAAACCACCACATAAGTGACCTTCCACCCCGATTCGATATCCATTAACTCCAAGGTAATGTTAACTTGATGGCTGATGACTCATTCATATTGAGACGTATGCTCCTGCTGTGGAAAGTGACCTCTGTGAGGATGTCAAAGCTGCGTGGGGGCTGCCGTGGCCTAATGGTAAGGCTTGCCGGTACGATCCCTGACCAGTAGACCATGGCTGAGGTGCCCTTGAGCAAGGCTCCTAACCCCTCACTGCACCCCGGGCACTTGGCGTCTGATCAGTCAAACCCTAAGAAGCAGAATGTATGCTAGCTTTTCCCTCACACACATTACTATTTCATAACACGAGCAGTAAAACATGATGCTAGGAACACTAAGGTCATGTGTGTTAGTCAAGTGCAACCACGTCTTAGTGGGAGGTCCCTTTTCAAATTACAAATCCAAACTTGGCGTACCTAGTAAGTAAACATTTATAAGAGTCACTTATAAGTTCATGAGAAGGTCAACTCAGCCTTGGTAACATTTCATTAAGTTTTCATTTTAGTGGTGTTGGTATTACACATAGCTATGCTAGCACACTGTTCAGAT
>PYXC01000135.1:0-17500 GCA_015244755.2 Tenualosa ilisha | reverse complement strand
TGTATGTATGAGGCTGGTTATGTTTCTGTATGTGTTGTGCCTTATTTCATATGCAGTCAACATACAACGTATGACAGATACACACACACATGCACGTGCGCACACATGAACACACACACACACCTTTAGTGGCGTAACCACACATGCACGCACACACACAACTTGTGTGGCATAATTACACACACACAGGCGCGCACACACACACACACACACACACACACACACACACACACACACACACACACACTTATGACCACCATGCGCTCTGACCTTTAAGGAGGTGGTGTGTCGATGGGGGAGTGTGTGACTTTGGGTCCGAATATTAAAGTCAGCTCTGCAGTCCATCTCATTAACCTTTTACTAACCAGCAGGTGTGTCACTGTCACTTTGTTCACACAAACAAATACACTTGGTTTTGGAAACATGCACACACTCACACTCACGCACATGTGCGCACGCCGCCACACACACACACATATAGTGCACACGTCCTCTCTTCATTCTCTCTCTCTCTTTCTGACATACACACACACACACACACACACACACACACGCATGCACGCACATAGTACAGACATCTGCAGACATTCTCCCTCTCTCTCACACATACAAACACATACACACTCTCACACACATACACATACACATACACATACACACTCACACACACACACACATGCACACATGCACACATAAATACTTCCACAACACAGGGTGACATGAGGGTGTGTGTCTTCCTGGCAGGAGATCTCTGTCTCTTTTCCCGCTCTCTCTGTCTTGCTGCCTCTCATCATTCTTTTTTCTTTCTTCATCCCTCTATCTCTCCATCTCTCCGTCTCTCCATCTTCTGCAGTCAAGCGATGGTGTAATGTCATCATGTGTATACATACCCCACCCCCACCCCCCACCCCACCACACACACACACACACACACACACACACACACACATTTCCTTCTTTAGTGTGGTCACCTGCAGTCTTTCACTCTCTTTATCTGCTTCTTGCTCTAACTGCGGCTGTAAAATCACACAACAGTGTCATCATTCTATACACATGTTCTATATCCTCTCTCTCTCTCTTTCTTTCTCTCTCCTTTTCTGTCGTTCTTTAGCTCTTATTCTCATATGTACAGACATCCTTTTTTTCTCTCTCATTCCCATTCTTTCTCTCTCTCCTCTTCTGTCGTTCTTTAGCTCTCATGCTCTGCATTGTGTCTTCTTCCTCTACCCATAATTCATCACTCTGACTCTGCGCAAAAGTCTCTCCCCACGCAGGAGTCATCACTCTTCTGCTCCGCATTTCTCTTTCCCCCATCATTCCATCCCTCTCTCCCCCCTCCATCTCTCCCTTCTTCCCTCTCCGTGCCACATCACTCTTTTTTCTATTCCCCAACATCGCTCTGTCCTCCTCTTTTTCCCATCTCGCACTCTTCTTCCTTTGAGATGGGTCTGTGCTCCTGCCTCCCTCCCTCTCTCTCTCTCTCTCCTTCTTTTTTCATCTCTCTCTCTCTCCCTTTCTAATTAAAGTGGCTAGGCTTTACCTGGTAGAATCCCACTCTGACAGATTGCTCTCTCCTGACCGCTCATTAGTTGCCTGTCTGGGTCTCCCCTCCTTCTCTCTCTCTCCACATCTACCCACCACTCAATCCCTCCTCTCTGTCTCTGTCTTGGTTTCCCTCTCTGTCCCTTTTCTCTCTCTCTCTCTCTCTCTCTCTCTCTCTCTCTCTCTCACACACACACACACACACACACACACACACACACACAAAAGAATGCACACACATATTCAGCATTAGTTTTGCCAGTTTTCCTGACAAGTACAACTGCTTGCCAGTAGACTACTGTCTACTGTATGTTTCTGATTTCTGGATGACAAAAAACATATAAGTGTGTGTGTGTGTGTGTGCGTGCATGTGTGAGTGAGTGTGTGAACATGCCGTATTTGTTTTACACGGATTAAACCTGCTATAAAATGCTATGTGATTTCTTAATGTCCTAACAAGGTTCCACAGACTGCAGACTGAACTCTCATTACAAAAGTCAGTCACGGTTCAAAATGGCTTAGTCATTAAACTGAGATCCAGACACATTCCAGAAGTTTCACACGCATCTCTCTCTCTCTCTCACACACACACACACACACACACACACATACACACACACACACTCACACATGAGTGCTCCGGTGCACTTTGGCCATGTCTGGGGCAGCCAGTTTGATGCATAAATGAGCAAGCATTACTACTTGATGTGACACCCAGGGCTCAGACGCAGGCCTGTGAATTAAGAGCTCCATGCTAATATCCACCCTTCACCCACCGCCCACCCACTCAGCTATCTCCCCCCTCTCCCCTTTCCATCTTCCTCCTCCTCCTCCTCTTCCTTCTTCTCCTCTTCCTCCAATTGCTGTTTAATAGATGATGCCAGCCAGCAGTCGGTCAACCAAGACCCCATGCTGAGCCAGTCTGCCTGCTCAGCTCTCATATGTGTCGCCTCCTCTGCTCTCTGCTCTCTGTTCTCTTTCTCCCTCCCTCTCCCCCTCTCTCTCTCTTTCTCTCTTTCACTTGCTCTTGTTCTGTTATCTGGGTCAGGTTAGCGTGTGCCCGTGTGTGTGCCTGTGTTCAGGGAAACCGTCTCTTCCTCATCGATACGTTGTTTCATCTTCATCACGCCTTTGATAGTTTCATCCCCACCTTATATCAGTAAGCACTGCTGAAATAGACTACACTGTTGCTAGGAGTCAATAGTGAACTCGTGTGTTAGATTGTTGGCCGCCGTGGCACAGGAGAGATGTGTTTAAGACCGTAATTGTTAACTGCGATAGCTAAACACTTCCTCTGATTTAAAAGTGCGGCACAAACACATTTTTTTTCGCCTCCACCTCTTCTTTGGACTACATTGACCAGAGTGAGTTGAGCGTTGCTGCTGTAACCAAGGGCCTTGTGCGAGCGGTGGATGATATAGTGCAGGCTTCTGGGAAACCGAGCCCTGGATGATAAAGTGAGCCCGTGTGCCTCGTGGCCTGGCTTATGACTCAAGAGTGGGGGCGAGAGAGACAGCTTCGGAGCGTGTATCATTGCTGTAAACAACTTTACGACCGCGTGGAGGTAATTAAGCACAAGCATTAGCCTAATGGTTGCTGGCCAGGACTAATTTACTGGAGCCATTTTTATTTTCTCGTTGCTTTCCCCCTCGCCTCCTGTTATGTCTGTTTTTTTTTTTTTTTTCAGGCCGAGAAGCTGTTGGTTTGGCTGTTAGCAGGGAATAACGTATGAGGTATCCTAGGCACCCTCAGTGCTCATCCACTCTCACTATTATGGGTGGTCCCTTTCAACTTCAACCCTCAGCTGATTTGTCTGCGGTTTCACAGCTCCACTACTCACACACACACACACACACACACTTCTGGAGGCGCAGGTGGAATGGTGTTGGCTTCCTCAGATCGGCCAGCAATAAAATGAACAAATTAGAGACCCACCAAGTGACGCTAAAGGGTTTTGATCGATTTGCAGCACGTCACAAACACAAACACACATACACACACAAACACACACCATCACCTGTGTCCGGCATGCTGTCTTTGCTCATCTCAGAAGGAGGCAGGAACTCCAGCTATTTGAATAATTTTGGTTTACATATGCGGCGATATTTGCATTTCATTTGCATGTGCCACTTGGCTTTTCTGCGGAGACGTCTGTCTGGGGAAGATGTCTGCAATAAAAAGCTGTGGCAAAGTGTGTGTGTGTGTGTGTGTGTGTGTCTACGTGTGTGTGTGTGTTTTTACAGCATGACAGATGGAGAGAGGGAAAGATCTGCATCTCGCAGGCCTCAGATGGATGATTACTGGCTTTGATTAGTTGAAGCAATTTGGGGCAATCTCTAACACACACACACACACACACACACACACACACCAAAACAAGTCCAGTATGAGATTAAAGATTTATTGGCTCCCAGTGAAATTTTTCACTCTGTGAACACACTTACCATCACAGAGTTTACCATTGAATCAAATGACCACCCAGAGCATTAGACCCCATTCGGATTTGGCTCGAGGACGGACCATCACAAGCATCTGGATTCTGCCCTTTTTCTTCTTCTTCATAAAGAACCTTCTCTGGTTCCTCTGCCAGCTGGAAAGGGAACCAAAAACAAAATGAGCAGGAACCATAAAAGACATGGAACAGGAACCTTTAAGAGAACTGAAGACAAAAAAACAAACAAAAAAAAGAATCATGGCAGAGTTGATGCCAGTGACGATCTGAAAGCTCCATATTGGCCTGCTTGGAGGCAGAAGAGTGGAGAAAGGGAACTGGCTCATGTTCCCATCACTCAGGAGCCTAATTGGCTGCAGTAATGATCACACACACTGCAAAATGAGACTCATTTGTGAGTGAGAGAAAAAGAGAGGGAAAAGGGAAAGGGAGAGAGAATGGCAGGAGAGAAAGACGAGATGGAGAGAGAGTGAAAAAAGAGAGGACTGAATGACTAGCAGTTAAAGACTAGTGATTCACACAGCGCTGCGCAGGTAGTCTTTCAGTAGGGCGGTAGGAGCTTAAGTATAAAACCTTTTTTATTTTTTTTTCTCTCATTTTCATTGTTTTGCTTTATTCCTTTTCATTCTGACCCCTTTTTCAGAACAGTAATAGTCCTGAGTGCTTTGCAAATGGTCTCTAATCAAGTCTCATTCTTTCATTAGTCTATTGTTTGGCTTTCCATTTTAGCTATTAACTCCCTGCCATTTGGTGATAAGGAAAAAAATCAGATGGTTACTCTGATATGTAAATGCATTATGCACCCAGTCAACAGCCCTAAAGGCAGCGGCAGCCACCTCCTTCACCTATTCATGCCTTCATGCCACACCCTAGACCCCAGACCCCAGCTAGAGTCCACAGCTTTGTCTGCATCATCCATTCATCCATCCACACGTGTGTGTGTGTGCGGGTGCGTGTGTGTGTGTGTGTGTGTGTGAGTGAAACAGAGAGAGAAGGGTGGGAGAGAGAGAGAGAGAGAGATGGAGAGAAGTGTGTGAGAAGATAGCTGCAGGCAGAGAGATGGCGTGTCAGGGAAAGAGAGAGCGGGAAACTGTGTGTGTGTGAGAGAGAGAGAGAGAGAGAAGGGAGAGAGAGAGAGAGAGAGAGAACGGAGGGTTTCATTACCTAGGTGACTCTGGCACACACTCTCTCTCTCACACACACACACACACACACACACACACACACACAGAGAGAATGAGGGCAGGGCAGCAGTAGCACTAACAGCATCTTAATCTGCTGCAGGGCAGCCAGAGGGGAGCAATAAAGCCCAATAAACACAGTCAGACCACACAGGCTCAGGAGGGGACACTGATAGAGCCGAGGACAGAGGAGACAGAAGGAGGGATAGAGAGGGAGAGAGATATAGGGAGAGAGAGAGGGATAGAGAGATGGGGATAAAGAGAGAGAGGGAGAGAGAGACCGGAGAAAACGATACAGAGAAAGAAATAGATACAGAGAGAAGGACAAAGACAGAAAGAGGGATAAAGGCAAACAGGTGGATAGAGACTGAAAGAGATGGAGACGCACAAAGAGCCATAGAGATGGACAGAGACACAGTGAGAGAGAAAGAGTGATAGAGAGGGGGAAAGAGGGATAGGGACAGAAAAGGCAGTGTTGGTGGGGATGTGGTTTCAAGACTCAGCAGGAGCTTGACACTCACTCAGAGACAGGAATAGTGTGGGATGCATAGAGGTGTCCTTCACACACACACACACACACACTCACACATAGACTTTATAGAGTAAGGTCTTGGGTGGCTACTATGATCTGTTTCTCTCAACAAGGTCTATTGCATGCACACACACACACACACACACACACACACACACAACCCTCCAGCTCAATTTTTAATTCTTTTGTTTTTGTCCCTGTGAGTTTGGCAGACCATTACCCCTCATCCTACCACCATCACCACCTCTACCACTACACACACACACACACACACACACACACACAGGGGCAGATCTAAAAGCTTCTTAGTGTAGGAGTTGAGTATTGCGTGCTAGCTGGCTGCCTGACCATGTGTGTGTGTGCTTGTGTGTGTGTAGGTGTATATATGTGTGTGTGTGTGTATGTGTGTGTGTAGGACAGACAGGAGAGGAGAGTTCTCCTCTGGTGTGGCGTTCAGTGTCTGTTTGTGTGTGTGGTGTGTGTGTGTGTGTGTGTGTGTGCCCAGGGGTGGCGACG
The DNA here is from genome assembly GCA_015244755.2 of Tenualosa ilisha. Lineage (NCBI taxonomy): Eukaryota > Metazoa > Chordata > Actinopteri > Clupeiformes > Clupeidae > Tenualosa > Tenualosa ilisha. Next base: position 11,277 of record PYXC01000135.1, on the reverse strand, counting down.
GTGCCCTCGGTCTGGGCTTCTCTCTGAAGCTGAGCACGGATGAATCTTTCATCACATTACAGCATAGAGAACTAATAGGGTTTGATGGGAGAGAGATGACATGGGACTTCTACTGCTGCTACCACTAATGCTGCTGCCTCTGCTACCTCTCACACTGTTAGCAGGAGGGGCGGGAAGACTGAAAGAAAGAGAGAGAGGGGGGAGTAAGAGAAAAAAAGAAAGAAAGAAAGAGTGTGAGAAAACATGGAAGAGTGAGAGATAGAATTGTAAGATGCATGGTTAAGAGGTGCTGGCTCTCGGTAGCGTAGGAGAAAAAGATGACTGAGACACATGCACTGTGTGTGTGTGTGTGTGTGTGTGTGTGTCTGTCCTCTTTGTCAAACACTCATGGTGTGTTGTACAGTAATGAGTTTTGGCAACTGAGATAGGCTGCAGTAATGGAAAGCAAACAGAGCTGAGGTCTCCGCTCACACGGGCAAGGTAGCTTTGCATGTGAGAAATACAGAGAGAAAGAATGTGTGTGTGTGTGTGTGTATACATATATGTGTGTGTGTGTGTGTGTGTATACATATATATATATATGTGTTTATGTGTGACTGCAGTGGCCTGGAGCAGGTGTGCGTCTCTGTTTTTCTCCATCCTCCCTCATAAATGGTACTCCATCCCTCCTTTCCTTTGTTCATTCTCTTCCTCCCTCTCCATTCTGCTCCCTCCCTCCCTCCCTCCCTCCCTCCCTCCATCCTCCTTCCACAGCGTGCCATAAAACGCTTCTCCTGATGTCGGCCCTATTTGCTCAGTAATCATAGTTTCATGTTCACTATTGCCCCCTGTCTGACTGTCAATCCTCCCTCTACCTCTCTCTCTCTCTCTTACACACACACACACACACACACAAACACATACACTCTCTCCCTCCCTCCATCACTCTCTCTCTCTCCCTCTCAGAGTTGTCTATTGCCCACGTTCTCTGTTGCACCATGTCTGGCTGTCAATCATTTCTTTCTCTCTCTCTCTCTCTCTCTCTCTCTCTCTCTCTCTCCCTTTCTCTCTCCGTCTCTGAGATGAGGAGTCGCTCCAGGGCTCCTCTGTTCTTTCCTGCAGTGCCGCGTCGAATCGCAGGATGCGGGCACCACACCGGCACCACTGCCCATGGGCTGTTTGACACCAGAGGGGCATCCAGTCCCACACTCCCCCCCAACACACAACGCCCCACCCCCCCTCTGGTGCTGCTGTCAACAGAGAAACTTGGAAACGACTCCTTTAACTCCCAGCTGTTCATGTGATGAAAACAAAAATGTGTTCGTGGAGAGTTCAGGGGAGTGTGTCGGGGTCTGCTTGTTGTGGGTGACTTGCTGCATTCTGCGCGAGTGTGTCGAGTGAGACGCTCTCCACTCTCCGTCTCGGGGGAGGGGTAGGGGTCAGGGCGGGCGTTGGTAGATGGTAGAAGAGTCGGGACACGTGGGGCTCGGGGGCTCTCAAGGGCTTGATTGAGCTCAGTAACGGCGCACTGGCACGGCGACTCTGGGGAGGGAGCAAGGAAGTCCTGAGCGGACTGCAAAACACAGACATTGAAAGGCAGGCAGGCAGGCAGGCACACACACACGCACACACACACATACACACACACACACAGTCGCAGAGTCAAAGACACAGATGCATGCACGAGCATTGCATGCATACACAAGTACGCATGAACCCATTTTCATGCGATCGGCGGCGGCGACAGTCCTATCGACCCAAAACTGTGTTTGCACAATTAAGCATCGGAGACAGCGTGGATAATTGAGTCATAAATAGAGACAGACAGAGAGGGGGGGTATTGAAAGAGTGGAGGAGAGAGGGAGGAGGGTCAGAGCAGTAAAAGTGGAGTTGTTTAGTGATGAGAAGAAGATATGAGCTGCTTTTAGAGGACACGGGGGGTGGGGGCGGGGGGGTATGGTTTCAAACTGTTTCGCATCTAGTCTGTGTTCTGTTTAGAGCTGTGCTGCTGTTGTAGAAATGTGCACCTCTGTGTTTTTGTGTGATATATTTGCTCTGTGTTGCTTCATACTTCAGTTCAGTCAAGTCCTCAAAGGAATCTAGCTCTCCGATTCATCTTGACACACATTACACCACTGCAGTGCATTTACCCCTGAGAATCAGCATCCTCTGGCATAATGTGTGTGTGTGTGTGTGTAAGTGTGTGTGTGTGAGAGAGTGAGAGAGAGTATGTGCAGAAGCGCTGGAATGTTTTTGGCAGCTTAAATGTGTGTGTGTATCTGTGTGTGTGTCAGTCAGCAGACCCCATGCCAACCTGTCTCTTTACACTACTAGTTTCATACCTGTTTCATGTTTTTCACTGATGTAAGAGCCATTTTGTCTTTCCTCTAAAAACTGCCTGGAGAAGCTGTTTGCACAGTTGTTTCCCTAATGATACTTGGGGCTCATTGATATTCCCCTCTTGGAAGATTATTTGTGTGGAACCCCATTCAGCGCTACATCAGCACAGGTGTTCCTTGGGTCTGTCTTACATGAGTTTCATTCCCACCCACCCCCTCTCCCTCTCTTTCTTTCTCTCTCTTTCTCTCTCTCTCTCTCTTTCTCTCCCTCTCTCTTGTTGCAGGGATTTTGCGTACGTGGCAAGAGACAAAAACACGCGTGTGCTGAAATGTCACGTGTTCCGATGTGACGCCCCTGCCGAAGCCATCGCCACCAACCTCCATCGAATCTGCTCCAAGGTCAGTTGCGTGTGTGGTGTGTGTGTGTGTGTGTGTGTGTGTGGCAGTCAGCTCTCAGAAGGCCAACCTTCCAACAATAGGGGCCAAATGAGCTAGAAGTTGAAATTCTGACTATGCACAAAAGTGGCATTGCAAGGTCAGACCAGACCCTCAGCGTCCCTCACTGTGCAGCTCCTACAAGCACAAGGCCTGAGGTGGAAATATACAGCTTCACCGAGTTAAAGTCTCGGTATACACACTTCCCATACACACTTCTTACAACTTCCTACTGCAGCTGATTCCACTAATTAGCTGTTTTCTCCCCAGCTGGACAGTCTTCGAATTTAGAATCAGTTGGCGTAAGCAAATACTGTGTGTTTTGCTCACATCAGGGGTGGAAGAATTCCGGCTTCAGAAAGTAGCAGTAGTCCTGCTGCATATTTGTGTCAATGCAATTTTGTGGCATTCACTAAATACACTAGACTGTGGCATTCACTAAATACACTAGACTAGCTGATTAGTGTAATTAGTGCAACTACTCAGCCAGTCAGATGTCACTGATCAGTGAAAGCACCTGTGTTCAACTGCATAAGTAGATGTGGTAGGAATTTTACTTTAGGTGAATTCGACATGACTTTATCAAGCCGGCTACAGCGGACCGCAGACAACAATGTATTCTGGATTGAGGTCCCTTTCGTATTCCCATCCCATTGGTTATTCTGGGCATTTTCAACCCAGAATGCATTGGGTGGCTGCGGTTGGCTGCATCTGATTTGAGAAAGTCAAGTAATGACGTATTCACCTTTTGTGAAGCTGAAGTCTTCTTCATGTTCGGTCCCACTGATGGGGAAACAGTAGGGTGCAGACTGCAGAGGGAATGAGACAGTACAAGAGATTATAGGCACAGCCCAATCCATTAGACATTAGCCATCGCCGCCCCCAGGCTAACCATTTCTCTCTTAGTCATCCATGCAGACGCCACCCCCGCCCCAATCAACCCAGGGCCAGCTCTCACGTCCCAGACGGAGCGAAGTGGCAACTCCTCTCAGCTTAATGGAAGTGTAGAGTGCAATGGAGGGTTAGGGTGGAAGAGGGGGTTTGTGTTTGGTAGAATGTGTGTATGTGAATGTTTGTGTGTGTGTGTGTATGTGAGCGTGTGTGTGTGTTTGTGTGTGTGTATGTGAGCGGGTGTGTGTGTGTGTGTGTGTGTGTGTGTGTGTGTGTGTGTGTTTGTGTGTGTATGTGTGTGTGTGTGTGTGTGTTTGTGTGTGTATGTGTGTGTGTGTGCGCGCACTGCCTCTGTTGGAGCGGTAGTGGTTGATGGGAAAAAGGGCTTTGGATCTCACCCTGCCAGGCTATGTTTTGACAGCTCAACAGCAGTTTTGCGTGGGCAACAGCCTGACTCAACCCCGGTAAACCCCTTCTGTACTGGCCTGTGCTCTGAATCATTCGTGAAATACCCACCAATCGTCTGGCTATCGATTGCAGCAGGGCAAGCTTTGAACTAGCTTAATCTCCTGAGTTTGTGTAAACATTGTGTTGGGTGCGGCATGCAGACAGGTGGCTTAACCTTTTTTTTTTTTTTTTTTTTTTTTTTAAATGAAAATTTCACTGTGGAACATTCCGCAGACAAAGCCCCATTTGGAGGCCCTCTGTGGCAGCAGGGCGGTTTGCTTTGTTGTGCTGCGTATTGGGAATTAGCATATTCTGAATAACATATGCTGGGATTTTAAAAGCCCTGAGTCTATTTTAAGACTCTCTGTTTGTGTGTTTGTGTGTGTTTGTGTGTGTGTATGTGTTTGCGTGAGAGTGAGAGTGAGCGAATGCCTGCGTCAGGAGAAGATAACTAAAATTTGCCTCATTCGTAAGAGGCTCAGATGGGGTTCAGAGAAGCAGCTTATGCTGCTTTGTGTGTGTGTGTGTGTGTATGAGAGGGAGCGTGAGTGTGTGTGTGTGTGTGTTTGTGTGAAAGGGAGTGTGAGTGTGTGTGAATGTGTGTATGAGAGAATATGTGTGAATGTGTTTGTGTGTGTGTGTGTGAGACAAAGAGAAAGTGTGTGTGATGGACAGTGTGTGTGTGTGTGTGTGTGTGTGTGTGTGTGTGTGTGTGTACGTGTATTGAAGGCATTGCTTTTTAGCCTGAGGGGCCAAGTATGACCGGTTTTTCAATACAAACGTATGTGGACACTATGTGTCTGTGTTTATCATGTGAAGTCGTAGGAACTGCCATTTAGCCCCAGGTAGGGTAGTTCGACTAGTTTCTCAATAGAAACATTGTGTGTGTGTGTGTGTGTGTGTGTGTGTGTGTGTGTGTGTGTGTGTGTGTGTGTACGTGACATGCACCTGTGAGCAGGCATGCTTCCACACTGGTCAGAGCAGCCTGGGTGGTGTGAACGTTAGCACATGCTGCCATCCTACAGTCATAGTGAGCGTTGCCGCATCATCAGAACTGGCCACCAAAGCCTTTGATTAACGACAGGCCTGATGTGATTTATGCCGTCAGTATTAATCAAGAGCCTGTCCATGGGGGGCAGCACCACTCACACAGGGGCTGCCGCAGAACATTCAGCTCCAAACACCACTCACCTACTGCAGTGTGCTGAGACAGAGAGAGAGGAGAGAGAGAAAGAGAGAAAGGTAGAGAGAGAGAGGAAGAAAGAGAATAGAGGGATAGAGAGACTGGGAGAGAGAAAGCAAAAGAGAGAGGGGAAGTGAAACCATTATTGAAATTGAGGAAGAGAGAGAGAGGAAAAGAGACAATGGAAGGGAGAGAGAGAAAGAGGGGATAGGAGAGAGCAGAGAGATAGAGTGAAAGGTATAGGCAGAAAGAGAGAGGAAGAGAGAGAGAAAGGGAGGGAGATAGAGGGAGAGACAGAGAGAGATTAGAGAGATGGAGAAACTGAGAGAGATGGGTGGTGAAAGGAAGGAGAGAGAGAGAACAGAGAGAAAAAATGAAAGAGAGAGGGAAAGTGAAACTATTATTGGAATTGAGGAAGAGAGAGAGAGAAAAGAGAGACAGTGGAACAGAGAGACAGAGAGAGAAGGAAGAAGAAAGAAGGCTTGCAAGAGTGGGCTCATTTGATTCTTAAATGAAAGGACTTGTGTTGTGTAGTGTTGTTGTGTGTGATGACCCGTGCCTTCTGATCTCTACCCAAGTCACTCTGTTACATCAGGCAAGATGAATGTACTGCAAATGTGGGCCGAGAGAAGTCAAAGCTTTGACCAGAACCAGGCTCAGACCCATGTGCTGTGCGCTTGAAAAAAGCCATGTCAACACAAGATGCAGATATTTAGAGACTGAAATCCAGTAATAATCAAGACACATTGTAAATGTATTCTTCTGCATATGCACACCATGTGTGGAGTGTGTTTCTAATCCAACCAGAGTACGAAACGTGTCTCTAATGGGAGTTCTCTGCTCCTCACCAGATTATGGCGGAAAGGAAGAATGCCAAAGCCGTAGCAGGCAGCTCCTTCAACTCCAGCACTGATGTACCCCTCCAAGGTAGAAAAACACCTCTCTCTCTCTCTCTCTCTCACACACACACACACACACACACACACACACACACACACACACACACACACATACACACACACAACTCCAGCACTGATGTACCCCTCCAAGGTAGAAAAACACCTCTCTCTCTCTCTCTCTCTCACACACACACACACACACACACACACACATACACACACACAACTCCAGCACTGATGTACCCCTCCAAGGTAGAAAAACACCTCTCTCTCTCTCTCTCTCACACACACACACACACACATACACACACACAACTCCAGCACTGATGTACCCCTCCAAGGTAGAAAAACACCTCTCTCTCACACACACACACACACACAGACACACATACAACTCCATGTATGTACCCTCCAAGGTTGGAAAACACCTTTCTCTCTCTCTCACACACACACAAACACACACGCACACGCACACACACACACACACAACTCCAGCACTGATGTACCCCTCCAAGGTAGGAAAACACCTCTCTCTCTTTCTCTCACACACACACACAGACACACATACAACTCCATGTATGTACCCCTCCAAGGTTGGAAAACACCTTTCTCTCTCTCTCACACACACACAAACACACACGCACACACACACACACACAACTCCAGCACTGATGTACCCCTCCAAGGTAGGAAAACACCTCTCTCTCTTTCTCTCACTCACACACACACACACACTACTCCAGCACTGATGTACCCCTCCAAGGTAGGAAAACACCTTTCTCTCTCTCTCTCTCACACACACACACACAGACAACTCCAGCACTGATGTACTTCTCCAAGGTAGGAAAACACCTCTCTCTCTCTCTCTCTCTCACACACACACACACACACACACACATACGCGCACACACACACACACAACTCCAGCACTGATGTACCCCTCCTGGTAGGAAAACACCCGTCTTTCATACATACACACACACACACACACACACACACACACACACACACACACACACCCCTCTCTCCCTGGCAGACACACATACATACATACATACATACATACACACACACACACCACTCTCCCTGGCAGACACACAAACAAACATACACACACACATACCTCTCTCCCTGGCAGACACACATACTGCATACATGTACACATGTACACACACACACACACACACACACACACACACAGGCATGCACACCCCCACACTTTCTAATCCATAATCCAGCAGCAACCTGAGACGTCTCTCAGCATGGGAGCTGTCTAGGCTGTCTAGTTATGTTTTATTACTTCCAGTAACACCCGCTGACCACCCTCCCCACCTCCACCCACCCTCCCTCCCCTTGTCATTTTGCGAGACTTTATGTCCACGATTCGGACACATCTTCGTTTGGTCAGTGGCGCTCGCTCGACGCTCGGCAAGTCGTCTGAGAGAGCGTTCTGCTCGGGGGTTGCAGCGCGCGCAGGAGCACGTACATAAATAAGCGCTTGACTCCTTTGTTATCTGCCGCTGCAGAAGAGAGTCTGCTTACAGCGCCGCAGACTGCTGACCTCAGCACAGTTTTCATGACTTTATTACTCTTTCATCAGGCCTGTGTTTATGCGATTTCTTCATCTCTTCCCCCCCTCCAGCACCCCAAAATATGAATTTCATTTTTTGTTGTTGTTGTTGTTTGTTTATTTATTTGCTTTGCTGTGTTATTTTTTATTGATATCGTGATTGCTTATTTCCCCCTCGTTCTCGTTATCCTCCTTGATAATTTAAGTCACAGACCAATTTTCCGCTGAGTCAGGCCAACGAAGAGTGGTGGGAAGAAGGCCGATATTAGCATTTAGCTCGTAGCTGCGACCAACCTCATTAAAAGCCAATTAAGACAGCTTTGCAGTGCCGGGCCACACGGCCAAACCACCACCCCTGCCGGGGGATCAAAGGAATTATGGGAAACTGAAAAAAAAAATTGGCAAGCTCCATCGACCCCACTGTATCTCAAGCACTATCATTCTCTCTCTCTCTCTCTCTCTCTCTCGCTCTCTCTCTCCTACAGAAGATACTTGTTTAATCCAGTGATTTCATTCCTTTCTCCCTTCCGGCAGTGTGTGTGTGTGTGTATTGCTGAACTAATGTAGCTCTGCTACACAGTTTTTGGGTATTTAAAAGGCACTCTTTTTTCACAAACATACACACACACGCATGCACGCGCACACACACACACACACACACAAAAGAACAGTGCTATTCTCGTCTACAGGCCTTTATCAAAGAGTGTTTTTTTTCTGTTCTCCCTGAAGATTAGCAAAAGGCTTTTATTTCTGTTGATTTCCATAATTGTAAACTTGGATAGACTGAGCACCTGTCTGTTCAGCAGATAACTTTCAAGAATTTGTGAGAATGTGTGTGTGTGTGTGTGTGTGTGTGTGGCGGGGGTATATTAGATGCAGATGAGGACACAGATCTTTCATGAATGAGCTGTTTTCTGTTTTCTGATGTTTCTCTTCTCTCAGTAGAGTTCCCCACGCCAAAGATAGATCTGGAACAGAGATTCCATGTGCTCTACCTGGGCACAACATCTGTGATCCGCCCCATAGGTAAAACACACACACACACAATAAATATTGCCTGACACATTGCACATTAAACATAGACTCCATTAACAACATACAGTACAGTTTCCCTTAGTAAATCTAAAGGATAAAACCAGCACTACATGTGATGTTATCCTCAGATTTTCACACACACACTCACACAAACACTTGCTGTCTCTCTATTGATCAGGTATGGACATGATTAATGGGGCCATCGACACCCTGCTCGCCTCGACCGGGAAGGAGGACTGGACGCCCGTCATTCTCAACGTGGAGGACGCTACCGTGAGCGTCATCAAAGAGAAGGTAGTCTCTCACACACGCCCTCTCACCGCCCTTTCATCTCCCCCCAAAAACAGAAGTTGCTTTACTTCAAAAGGTGTCGGCAAACACTTTGAACCAGATGGCGGCCAAGAGCAAATACCCAGGCCCCTGGTCAACGCTTAATAGACAGGATGGCAGTTGCCTCCGAGAAGGAGACAGCATGGAGGACTCAGAAGTAGGGCACCTTTAAGATTAAAGGTAGAAACTGCATATAGAATTTGCCATATAGGATCCCTTGCCAGGGATGCATAAGTTTATATATGCTGGCAGTTCATAAAGGTAGGAACAGGCTTCACACAGACAGTTTTACTTACTTTTACTGACTGCTAGAGAAACATTTTGCTCAATTGAAAAACAGAGTGAAGGAGGCCCCAATATGCATATATAACCCATTTATTTCACACAGACGCGTTTCGGTGGTCTGCCTTCCACAGTGGGCGTTGAAACATGCTTTCTTTTCCCTGATTTTAAATGATGATGCTCAGGGAGATAGCATGACTTGAGGAAGACATTAATATAGACCAGTTATTCTGTGGCTAGTTTAGCCACTTCTTAGGGGTTAACATTATTTTAACAAGACTTTATAATTAGAAATTATAATTAGAAATTGTAATTATATAATTAAAAATTGTAAATGTAATTATAAATCACTACCACCAGAGATATAAAAATTGGGACTGATATCTTTGTAGATAATAATTCACTGCCAGTGGTTAATTTGACCCAGAACTTTTGGCCTAGTTGTGCTGAGTAAGTGAGCTTTAATTACCTGTGATGAGGCAGGCTGAGGCAGGAAGTTTGATGTTGTAGTGTTTAATGTTTGCCTGTTTCTGAACTCCTCTTCTCATTGACCTCACAGGAAGAGGAAGAGGAGGTCCTGGTGGAGTGCCGCGTGCGCTTCCTGTCCTTCATGGGCGTGGGCCGCGACGTTCACTCATTCGCCTTCATCATGGACACGGGCAACCAGCACTTCCAGTGCCACGTGTTCTGGTGCGAGCCCAATGCCGCCACCGTCTCCGAGGCCGTGCAGTCTGCCTGCGTGGTGAGTGACAGAACCCACAGCCAAACCCGTACGCCCACCTCCACCAACACCAAAAAAAAAAAAAAAACTCATCCAAGGATATTACTTCACCACCTTTTCCCCCCACAGATTTTAGTTGCTTGTCTTGACTGTACACTGGCCTAGCCAAGAATAGAGTTTTGGCTAAGAGGCCTAAGTGAGTTGATGGCATATGCTTTATCTGCACAGGTGCGTTGTGGACACATTAGGCGAATCAAGATCATGCTGCACTGTGCAGGGGCACTGATCTTTAAAAAAATAAAATGCTTCAGCATTATGACGTAAATGCTCTGTTCAGATATTCTATAGATCAGTGCCCTTGCGTAGTGCAGCATGATCTTGCATCATCTTGAATTCACCTATTGATATATGCACCCTTATCAGGTCATATGTGGTATTTATGTAGAGGTTACAGAGTGTGTCATCATATTATTATGTCATTCCCACCCCCACACCCTCAGCCATCCCCTCAGACTTCGCTCACCCTCCTCTTCATCCTCCTCTCTTCCTTTTCCTCCTCCTGACCTCCTCTCTCCTGTCGTTTCTCTCCCTTCTTTATCCCTCTCTCTGCAGATGCGCTATCAGAAGTGTCTGGCGCGCTCCCCACGCAGAGGTCCGGCTGTGCCTCGCCGCCACCGCCCGGCTCTGTGACCCGCCGCGTCACCACCAGCGTCAAGGCGCGGCGTCCAGTCGCTCATAGACACTCTCAAACAGAAGAAGCCCAGCCCCGAGCTGCCCCCACCAATGATGTGGAGTGATGGGGTGGGGGGATTTGAACCAACCCAGTCTACCCGCCATCAGCACATCCATGACAGGAGTGGGATTAGGGGGACTAGGAAGGACCCAAACACAAACACATGAAACTGTTAAATGTATATAATCTCAACTACAAAATGACTGTGCAGCCAAGAGAATGAGAGCCACCAGTACTACTGCGGAAGGAAAAAGATGAAAGATCAAAAAAAAAAGAGAAAAGAGCAAGCTGCCACACGGTGCCGTTACTCCACAGCCTTTCACCTTTGACCTCTTTACGTTGTCAGCAAGCTGCCTGAAGCATGCCCCCATCTTTTAGTCACGCTCAAGTCCGAAACGTCCTGTCTCCTCACGTCACAAGGAAAAAAAAAAAA
>PYXC01000134.1:2970000-2981110 GCA_015244755.2 Tenualosa ilisha | reverse complement strand
AAAAGTCTTAAAAACTGACATGTGGATAGCTGCCTATTTAGTTCATGAATATAAAGTAATGTAACAAGCAGCACTCCCATTTAGGCTTTTGAAGTTTATTGACTGACTAGATGATCATCATGTTGTCCCAGGAGGCAATTGAGAGCAACTTTAAGTTACTTTTATTTAGTCAGTTATGGAATTATTTTTGGCATGGTGCCCTGGTAGAAAACCCTACCTACACCAAAACAGGAGCTAAAATAGATCTAGGAACTGTGGTCAGAGGAACTACAATGGGCCCCAAGTTCCTTGTAGTACGAATATGTAACACAATTTGTATGAACTACAAAAAGGAGCAACACAGTAACTATAAATGAAGAAATATCACTGGCTCTGGAAATTGTAAACAAATAAAAGAATCCAACTTATAGAATGCAAGATAACTGGCAAGTCATTGTAACATCTCTTTGGAATTACACACAGCCTTTTTTAAAAGGAGTCATTATTTGGCTTGTTACATCAAATCTTCTGGTTCTTTTTCCTGTAGTCAGCACTCTGTACTCTTGAATAACAGTTATTGATTGATTGACACTGGATTTCCCCTTTTGAAGAAATGCAGTGGGGTTTTCAAACCGTAATGAAGTCAATATCATTAATCTGATTAGCTCATGGTATTATCTTGTCTTAAGACATTCAGTTGGCAATTTAGAGGCCGTCCACACGGCAACGTTTTTCTGTTCAAACAAGAAGTTTCTATGCGGTCTGGCCTTGCGTCCACACGACGCCGGCGTTTTGGGTGACCTAAAACGTTTTTTTGAAAACGGGTTCCAGAGTAGAAAAATCTGAAAACGCAGTCGTTTCGTTGCTGTGTGGACAAGCAAAATGCAGGTTTTTGAAAATGATGACGTCGCCATCTGTCACTGTCATGGGACCAGAAGAGCAGTGAAAGATCCCGGCACACAGCAAGCGGTAAAAACATCAATGGAGGACAACGGAGTTGTGTTTGTGCTCCACACGCATGCGCTCTCTGGTTTTGGTGTGTCCAGTGGCTCTGGCTGTATCTGTTTACAGCACCACATATAGATGTGGGAATATGCATTACATTGTTTTCACTCAGTGTTCTGTTGTCGTGAGGACGCGGATATTTTTCGCTCCGGCTCGTGTGTGGACACAGATTTTTTTTCAACCTGCAAAAAAACAAAAAAAACCCCCAAAAAACGGGAACGTTGTGTGGACGGGGCCTTAAAAAGAACCGGATGACCAAGAATGGCCAATCTGCCTATCCATCTCTATCTATGTATCCGTCTATCTATCCATCTCTATCTATCCATTCGTCTCTATCTCTATCTGTCTATCTCTGTCAATAATTTACATTTTTATATACAGTCTATGCTTACTAGCGCTAGAAGGTAAAGTTGGTAAAATAAACTACCTGCATGTATCTGGAAATATATTCTAAGAATCCATAGTTTTCAAAAAAAATTTTGCACAAAAACTGCACAGACAAAAAACTAAACGTAAAATGATTTAATTAAAAGGAAAGCAGCAACAGGTTACTAAATTCCAAACTAAAACAGAATTGGGGGTTAAATTTAAGTCTTTTTCCCAAAAAAAAGAATGCCTATAAAGACAACACATTTTGGCACAACCCAAACTCCATGGGAAATTGACAGCCCCAAGTCCCTTTTTATTAGACAGACCAAACACCAATAAGAATACAAGGCCCTTCCAAATACACTGGTGGCAATTAAATTAGTGAAAGAATGTGTAGTCAGATGCATCATCAAAAATAGAGGCCTTTAAAGAAGACTTGCCTCATTCAACAAAGTAATGAGAGAAATTCATTAACCAAGAACAAAGGTGCTACTGAATGTGTTCCTCTTCCCTCATCAAATGTCTCATACAGAGGATCAATAGAGCTGACTTCACCTATGCCCTTAGAGAACAGGGATCTTTCTACAGGCTGCCTTTAGACACAAAGCCAGATGATCAAAAGTACTGAGTCAGAGTGGAACAGGAATGGTTGCATTATCTGTGTGTGTGTGTGTGTGTGGTGGTGTGTGTGTGTGTGTGTGTGTGTGCGCGCGCGCATGATTACCTGATGAACAACTGAAAGGCTTGATTATGTATAGGTTAATGCATCTTTGCACAGGCATTTGTATGAATGAGTGCAGCGAGGAATCAAGGAACACTGTAGGGTCACTCAAGCTAAACAGATGATGGACTAAGGCTAAATTAATTATTCACTTGGGAATGTAGATCATCACTGGGCAACGCTGGGGCTATTTGACCTTGTTGCGGTCAATGCCCTTGTTTTCTGGGATGTGTCTGTACTGACAGTTTTGGTTCTTGACGCAGCCTGAAGTTCTCCAGAAATAACATTCATCTGGGAGTTTACTGAAAGACAGAAAGAACAGAATGTAAGGATGAACAGTTTAATAAATAGACAACTGATAAGATAACTGGTAACAAATTTTCCAGATTATACATTGCGGTTAATATATGAATTTGCAAAACAGCAGCAGCTCTGAAGTTCGTACTCTTGGGAGGCATATCAATATCGATTAAATCCCTTCTTTGGGAAACCTGAACGTTAATAAGTTTCCACTCTGGCCATAGGGTGGCGTTAGAGCCGGTGCACTACCCCTTCTGATAATTCTTTACAGCCGTGCCATTTAGTTTTATTTGAAAAGGTGCAATGTACTTCAGCAAATTCTTTAAGAATTTGTCAGCCTTTGTGGGACTTCAGGTGGCTTATCTTTCGTAGTGAAGACGTGATTGTAGAGAAACAGAGCTCCAACAAGCTCCGAGTGCCAGCACTGTAGCTGGGGGACTACCGTAAACGCATAAGTTGCAGAGCTCAACAGAAATGACGCTAATAACCACTATTCAACACTGGTTTCTTTGACAAATTTAAAATTTTTAAATTGTGGTTAATACACAATATACAAAGAAAATGTAATGCGGCTTATTCACAGTTTATTATTTGGTAGAGGAACCGCTTACTGACTGCAGAGCAGGCAGTTCAGACTTCTAGTTCTCAGTGATGACCACTAATTGTTTAGGAGATCTGTCCTGAGGTCCCCTCAGGGCTTGCGGCTTTCTTGGCCACCATTACCCCTTTTCAACCAGGGCTACACAGGTGCTGGAGTTGAACTGGTGCTGGTCCAGCACCGGCACCGACACACATTTCCACAGGTTTCAGTGACAAAATTTGTATAGTAAATTGCTACCATGGTTACATTCTTGGAGCCTAGGTATAATGTAGGGTCGGTAACTTTTTTGACATGTAGGCTATCATTTACTGTCACTTCAAATGATTAATTCTGACACTCAAAAACAAATATAAAGCATGTGCGCCAAAATAGTCAAATTTCTCATTTCAGCATAATTTTACACCTTCACATTATGAATGAACCCTGTTGAAATTGTACCATTTAATAAAATACTTTTACTGAGACAATACATTCATGTCAACGTAAAGCTAGCTGAGGGATTTATGGTGGTATATTGGCCAGTGCTGGTAGAAATTGTACCTAGAAAACACAAATGGGCTATGTGTGGAGTGATATTTGCATTATGGTAAACAAAACTAACTAGTTGTCAAACGTTAACTTACAGCAGACAGATGCGAAAGCCACAAATCAAAAGCACATTGCTCGTACCCAACATTAGCATAATTTTGCTAACACAGCACTGTGACGTGTGTGGTTCCGACTTCGGGACCAGCAATTTCAGGGGGCTATGCTGTGCTTTCTGGCACCAGCACCAGTGATTGTTCGGTCAAAACATGCAGAACCAGTTCTATATTGGGCACCAGCAGCGACACCGTGGCGGTGGAAACGAGCTACATGTGCATGTACACATCTTCAAGCAAAATTAAGATCTGACTATATGCATGAGTGCACCGGAAATAACATGTAAAGTCGAAGAACACAGTAATATACAGGTCTGTAATGAGAGAATAAGGAGGGGGGGGGGGGATTTATGACAGTATTGGGATCTTATCACATTCTTTCTCTCCATAATGCTCCTCCTACAGCTTCTGGCTAGGCTAATGCAACAACTACGCAAAAAAGAAAATAAGTTTCAGCCTTTTAGACTTTAAGACCCCTCATGATTAATGGAACAGAAAATAGGGTTGCAAGTTTGAGAGTTATTCTGTGTAAATGAAATAAAACAAATTAACAGACTAAAAAAGTGACAAGAATTAGAACACTTACTCGCTTCTCTCAGTAACAGCAGTTTTGGACATCCCCAGATGTGGATGAATTCTATCAGGAAAGCGTACTTGGAGAGGTATTCCTGCAGCTACAATATAACCCTGCAAACACAGAAACACACTTAATGCCACAATGTACTTCGTCATAACTAACCGCTATACCATTAAGACAAATCAAGAGCCAAGACAGACTGAAAAAGTGGCAAAAAGGAAAACCTAGAGCAAACTTACATGCAGCCTCTTAATGGCTTTTTCACTGTCTTCTTTACGAATGTAGTTCACAAAAGCACAGCCCTTGTTTCTCAAAACCTTTACACTATGAACAGGTCCAATTCTGAGGGAACAAACACAGACAGACAGGCGTTGAAGCTCCAGTACTTAAGAAACCACCAACACCTATAGAGGACTGATGTGTGCAATCATTGTTTCATACAGTAGTCTTAATGACAATGGCAAACCAGGCAAAGTTCACAGATAAATTTCTCAGTTTTTCAACATGGATGATATTTCAGATCAACTACTAATGAAACTGCAGCTGGTCTCCTGAAGCTTCATGCTGATTAGCTGATTCTTTAATAGTTCAGGGAGAGCCACTGTTCAATTCACATCACTAAAGGCAGTAAATTCAATTCAATTCAATTTAATTACATTTATATAGCGCCATTTACAACAGAATTGTCTTGTGGCGTTTAATCGTACAGGCATCCTTGATAATGTAAATGAGTGCCATACCTAGACAAGTAAACTTATCCTCCTATGGATGTGGTCTATGCAGATGCCAATTTTGTCACCTGTGCTTAAGTAAGACCTTTCTATTTGCACAGAAACATTACAAACTATTTGTCAAATCTGTTGTAAATTTGCACTCAAGTTTTAAAGCTCTGACTCAAGGGCCTGGAGAAAATATGATTTACAAATACAAACTATTCTTTAACAGACACTGCAAAGACATCAAGGTATAGATGCAAAATGTATTTGAATATTTTAAATTCTGGGATTAAGTGCGCTTAAAAACACTAGGGGATACTTACGAGTTGAACAAATCGTAAATAAAGGCTTCAGTTAAGGTTTGTGCTGGACAACCAACCCAGACGGGAAACAGTTCACTGTTAAAAGAAACAAGAGCATATGCATTTTTAGTGTTCAAAATTACCTCAATCATGTCAATGTGTGATTATACAAAGATCAAAATATATACAGCCATACATAATGCAGACATTCTTAGGCATGTTTCTGACTTATAATTTCTATAAGTAGTCTAGTCTACATTTTGTGTGCACAATACAATAAAAAAAATCTTTTTAAATGAAATGTATTGAATTTGACTTTGCTTTCAGGCTTCCATCTGATATGTGGACGTGAGTGCATGCAATAGGTAGCACAAATTCTTACGGTTTAACAGGTTTGGACTGAGCTGGGGCTGATGGTGAGGGTTGGGGCTGGATCAGAGGGACGGGTGGCTGGACTGTAGGGCCCACCTCAGACACAGGTTTAGGAGACTGGGATCGCTTCTCTACTCGCACCCAGTCCTCCTGTGTACGGGGCTTAACAGAAATATATGTACCTGCACAGACAGATCAGAGAGTGTGTGTGTGTGTGTGTGTGTGAGAGAGAGAAAGAGTAAGTGAATGAGTAGTGAGAGAGAGCGAATGAGAGGAGTAGTGAGAGTGAATTAGTTTGAGAGAGTGAATGAGTCTCGTACCTTGTAACCCAGACAAGGCATCTAAAGCTTTTTCTACACTACCATAGATGATCATGGCATTTGCACTCTGTTCTTTTGTGAAGCCCATTTCCTGTTGATGTTAAACAACAGATAGGTCAAACATACTCAATGACAATGCAACAGAAAGGGGAAAAGGAAATCTAACATAAATAAATAACTACATAAACAAACACACAAACCACATTGTGACTTTAGTAGAAATAAGCGCCAGCACTCACCATGAGTTGGAGGATCTGGACTTTCATGAGCTCCTGAGCTGCGTCAGTACAGCTTTTGTCCAGTGTCAACACTTCCTTATACACATGCGTGGCCTCCACATACCTCTGAAACAAATAAAACAGAGCACAAAGACTCCAGTTGGATGAAGGTTATCTTGTGGCCATTCATCCTTATGGGAGCAAAACGGTTTCGCAAATGTTGTAATCTGAATCCCAACAAATCTTGATGAACTAATAAACTCAGTCCAAGTACATTCATGCAAGATGACTACAGTGCACACATCTGACTGAGGAATGGATGGAATGTAGCACGTCAACTCATGGGAATTACATCAGTGTATACGCAAGTATGTTAGCTCAATAAAGATCATGCATACTGTGTGTCTCATTACATTTTAAAAAAACAAACAAAACACACAATTCAGAACTGTAGACGGCAAAGTAAATCAATCTGGCAACTGCCATATGGACACAGACAGCTGCCTGATCATTTGAAATTAAAATTAAATAGTCAGCCAACTGGATTCTAAAAAGACCTTAACTTTGTCTGTGTCTGTATATGTGCATGTAGTGTGTGTGTGTGTGTTCGTTCACCTTTAAGCCAGTGAGGGCCCTGCCCTTACGGTATAGTCCTTTGATCCACTGAGGCTTCATTGATAAAGATGTATTTGCATCCCTCAGGGACTTTTCATACTGCTGCATTTTCTCAAAGCAAAATGAACGGTTCCCAAACAACCTGTAACACACAAACACCCACAGGCAAGCTCAAACTCTGACCTTCATTTCCCAGTTCACAGAACACAATGATTAGAACAAAGAATGGCCATCTAAAAACAATGAGCTGACAAACTGATGAAAATTTGTTTCTCAAAATTATAATGAAATGGCATTATAGAATTATTAGGCCTACATCATACTTACTTATATTCTCTAGGATTGTGCATTATAGCATCTGTGAAATACTTCACCGCCATTTCCAAGTTTCCTTTAGCTGCATACTGATTCCCAATGACTGAAAACAGTATATGGTGAGTGTAAATATTATGCATGTAGCCTTTTAGAACACACCCACATAGTCCAGCATGATAAACTAATGTGCAATACATATAGAATCTATACACTGTTGGCATTACTTTGGCTGCAATTACATTGTTAGTTTGCTATAATAAAAACACGTCTAAATACCAAGTACCCAGAAGAGCAAATAAGGAATGTGCAAACATAAAAAATTAAATCTGAATGTGGGCAGGCTTCAACAACGCGCAACAAGTTAAATGGAATTAGCTGTGTTACTTGAGGCAACACCCCAAGGAGGGGTAACTATGGGTTGATTGTTAGGAGTGAAAATATGCAGGCGTAGTGGAGCAGCTTACGTCTTCCACTTCCAGAACACAGAAACAGTGGCCCTCCTTTTCAGTGACTAATAAAATAGCTCACTAACTGTAGTAACACTAACTGATCACCAGTGTTGGCTTAAATGGTCACTGCACACGTTCTAATACTTGTGGAAACACTGCCCACCCACTCACCCATCCACAAACACAAAAGATGACTTACCTGCCAGTTCAATACTTCTTGCAATGAGATCAGTAGGATTCTTTTCTAGTTCCATTTTTGCTGGATTCTCTGTAGACAGGGGTGTGACCTGGATGGCATACATACACACAAATATCTCCAGTCAATCCAACTACACATTGTCATGATTGATTAATCAATTATCTGCGAACTATTTAAAAAAAAAAAAATTAATCTAGGATCTTGCATAGTGTAAAGACTTTTTTACCAACTTCAAACCAATTTTTGGGTTTTTTTATTTACTTGAAACCAGTCCTTCTCAAATAGTGGGGCACAACCTCCTTGGGGTATGACCATGGGGAACATGCTTTTCTTTTGCTGTACTAGAATAAAGTGTAACAAATAATACTATTTATAGTCGCGGCAGAGAGTGAGGAGGAGTGAAAATGTTTTTTTTTTTTTCCCTAGGGGGGGTGTAACAAAAACAAAAAAAAAAAAAAAAAAAAAAAAAGAGAAGCACTGCTTTAAACAAATTATTATTATTTATTTATGGAAACCAAAGAATAGGAACCAGCGATGATCATTTTCCAAGTTATTGTTGAATCTTAAGAACCAACATGTATTGGTAAGAACGTAGAACATTGGTGTTCTTTACATCGAAAAAATGAAAAATAATGAGATTGACAATTTTAGGGGGCGCCCTGTAATTTTCTTTTTTTTTTTTTAAAGGATAGGATACCTCAACCGTTTCCAAAGACACCAGGCCCTGCCTGCCCACCCACCTCTCTTTGAGGGGCTTTACTGTTCTGCTGTTCAGTACAGGGCTTTGGAGATTCCGTTCCAGAATCTACAGATTTTTTGTCCTTTTTTTCCTTCTTCTCTTTTGCCTTCTCCAGCTGACGTTTGGCAATGGCTGCTTTGGCATTGGATACAAAACAACTGCTCATGTCGAGTTCCTGAAGACACAGACAGACAGACAGAGCTGAGCTCAGACAACTATATGATAAAAAAGCTAAACTGTAACATTATTACATTCACACAGGCATTCCTCACCTCTAAGTCACTTTGCTTGCCTTCTTCCTCTTCACCCTCATCACTGCTGCTATCTGAGTATTCTTGATCTTTGTCAGCATGTGACTTATTTGGATTTTTTGCTTTACTAACAGTCTCATTATTACTTAAAGTCTGAAAATGAAAAATGGACGCAAGTGTTAGAGGAAAAGCCATTTTGGTAGACTTAATAAATGCTTCATCATGCTGGCAAGCAAGAAAAAAACTATTCTCTTTACCTGTTCACCAACATTAGTTCTATTATAATTCTTTTTTTCCTGTAGTTTTTTCTTTATGGGATGCTATTAGAAAACAGATGGAACATTATGGTAAATCGCTCCCCCATACATATTCTATAACAATCCCCCACCCCACCCTCAACAAATACATTAACCAGCACTAACATTAACAATCAAGACTTTTCATTTAAAATGGCAACTAGTGAAAGAATAGAACATATTTAAAAGAATAGTACACCACCACACATCCTTACCTCTTTTTCACTAGAAGTACTGCCTTTGTCATCTTCCTCCTCAGTGCTAGCATCAGAATTGCATCCTGGGCCAGCATATGGTGGTGACTCAGCAGACTTTTTATTCAGATTTTTTTTCTTAATATCTTCCCCCTTATTCTGTGGATATACAGCAGCAGTAATATACATATGCACATCAATAGCCATACCAGGGTTAGTTAAATTGAACAACAAATTAATACAAACACATACAAGTGCATAGATAAACTAAATAACTGAAATAACATTCTTTAAAACCACATCTGATCAAAAGTTTATAGGTGTACATGTGTAGGCACAGTTCATCAGTGAGCCAAATAAATACAGCCATGGCAGTCAATGACATGACACCAGTGTTACACAGTGTTTTATCTGCCAATCACAGACAGTAGGAGGCGTTTTACTCCTTCACCTGTGTATCATTAGCTTTATTTGCATTCTCTTTTTCTTGTTTTTCAAGTCGTTTTTTCTCCTTCTGCCTCTGTAGAAAGAAGGTAAACAAGCAAAATAAGTCACACACTGATTAGAGTTCAGTTGTAAGAGTACAAATCAGTGCATATCAGTAAAAATAGACCTACATAACATAGCTATGGGGACAGAGGCCTTATTGATATCAGCAGGCTAGCTCACAAACAGATTTTCATCTTTCTTGTACTGAACTACAGAGTGAAACGTGCCAGAGTTCTCCTTTAAATGAGATGTATGTGAATGTGTTAACTCACTAATTTCTTGAGTCTCTTTTTCTCAGCCTTCTTTTTTAATCTCTCTTCTTCTTCTATTAATTCTTCAGCAGACTTCTCTGCCTTCTTTATGTCCTAAAACAACAAACACAATTATGAAACACTAATAACTCTTGGACAATTAAAAGAATTTAACAGTGGAACTGTTCTTATTCCACAGATAATGAATGAATGTGTTTACATGGACATCAATATTGCAATATTATTTAGAATATGGTCGTATTACAATTATGATGCTGCCATGTACACAGTAGTCCTGTTTACATGGATTGATTTTCTGCTATTCTGATTCTGGGTTGTCTGTCTATATGCAGCAACATTCTATTCCGATGTAAAAATGGCATTCAAAGACGTCTTTTCAGTGTGGCAAAGGAGACTTAGGAGGTTAACTCAGACTGAAGCAGGCAAGTTTGGATGAGAGTTGAGCACTGTCAGTCATCTTACTTTGGACAAGATATTACAAGGCTACTTTAGTACATTGTTCCATAGTTGTTGGAAGTCTGAGCGAAATGTGGGTGATCACAGCAACAGTGAAACAGCAACAGTTGTTCTACAAAATACATGTTGACAGATGAGTAATGAGCATGCACAAGAAAAAAGTTCAATCCGATCGAGTGTTCACTCTGATTGAAATTTTAATTGAATCAGAAATTCTATTCCAATCAAGGTGTTTACACAGGTCATTCCTACTCTGAGCTCATATTCCGCTTCTATTCCGATTAAAGGCATTCATGTAAACGGGGTTAGTCTGAATACCTTAAAGCTGAGAACAGACTGAAGAAATCAGTAGGCATGCAAGTAAGCAGGCCAGACATTCACAACAAGCCTGGCACAACTGTCAAGTTATGAGCAAAAACCTGACAGTTGAGTTGAATTGCTATATTTGCTAAACATTCTAACCCTGGGATATAACATGTATAAAAACTCATGTGAATAGGAGGCACATGTCCAATTTAATGATGAAGCACGATGGGAGCATACTGATATGACAACCTTGATGTGTGCGCCTCTATGGTATGGCATTTTAACATAATATAGACTATGGGAAGCCATTCAGTACAAAAGCTATTTCAGATATCACAGACCGAAAACACTGCAGTTGTAGATACTGGTCACAATGTGAAGACATAGCTCAATACAATTATCAACAAC